>CAEFZX010024219.1:0-122260 GCA_903066825.1 Alfaro cultratus
CTAAGAAGAACATTGACATGCTGAAAAGGCTGTTGGTACCACCAGGGAGAGAACTAAAATGTGCAGGATGCCGGCCCTCGAGGACCGACTTTGGGCACCCCTGGGTTAAAAGATCAAAATTATGTTCGTAGGGTTTTTCCTTAAAACGGAAGTACTACTACAGCATTGAGCAACGTGGAAGTGTTCAGGTTTAGCAAAGAGTGCCAGCAGGTAATGCACTTCTTGAAAATCTAAAATCTAAATCTAAAAATTTACTAAAAACGCAACCGACTGTACTTGTGGAAACAAACAAAACTAAATACACCAAAAGGAGAAGGAATTAATTAAGAATATTTTCATTCATATTGAATTTATATATGTGATCATTTGAGCTTCATTAAATTTATTACAAAATATTATTTTGTGTAGATAATTTATTGGGTAGGCCACTCAATTGAAAAATTGTTCAGCCTAATTTATTAAGTATTGTGCATTACCTTTTTGATTTAAAATCAAGTTGATTCACTTGAGTATTTATTTAGCACTTTCACTGCAAATCATAATGAAATAATTGAAAATGCAGGTATAACCCATCCAAATAGGTTGACATGCACAGCAAATCATCAGGTGACCAGTCATCTTGTCTAAAGCAGTGTCAGATCTGCCCTCCAAATTTGAAGGGGGGGGGATTATTTCATAATTTACTGCAACAAAAGGCAGATACAAATTCATTACCAAAATATTTAAATTGATGTATTTTAATTTAAAATTAGTTTATTTATTGAACTGTGGCATTCATAAAAGACTTTCACAATTTTGTACAAGTTGTCCAAAATTGACAGACTGTTTACCACAGATTCAAATCAAAATCATAAAAGAATAGTGAATAAGCAACAAAGCAAGCAAACAGCAAATGTCTGCTCTAAGATTTTAGAAAGACTTTTCATGCGCGATTGCACTCTGAATTGACTTTGTGTGATTCCTTTTTGACCAAACAAGTTTATTAATGCTTAACTATAGACATTACTTACTATAAACAGGGCTTAGTTTGTCTATATGTCTGTCTTGAACAGACAGGTAGGACAAGAGATCAGGAGACAGACATTTAGATAAGACAAACTAAGAAAAAAAAAAGTCACAGCAATGAGATGGAGTGACAGTTTGTTTTATTTCCTCACAAATACCCAACTTTGAAAAGCAAAATCACCAAATCAGTCTCAACATGAAGTGTCCACCAGAGAACAGAAGAGACCAGGAAACAATTCAGTTATTGAAGCACAGGTCAAGGAAAATGTCAACACACACTGACCAGCAGATTGACAAAATAACTTCTAGTTTTCTGTTCAATAGAAGACAGTAATTAATCAGTTTGCAGTTCAGTTGTAAACTGAGATAAAGATCATTTTCAGTGACATAATACCCATCGTCTGCCAACAAAATTAAGACCAGTGAAGAAACTTTTAATGGTATGTTATGTTATGTAGACCTATCAGACCAAAAAAACGTACATGAATCAACATTGATTCCTATTGATTCAATGTAAAATCTACACAAATGTGCACGTAGCACCAAATTCAGATGATGGTTGAATGACCATTGATATAGAGTCAGTTATGGTTGAAACCCTAACGTTAATTCACATGTAAGTCACCGACCACTTTCAATGTCAGGTTTCAACATGGTTTCAATATTTCTACCTAACAATATTTCAGTATTGATTCACTCATATTTTGACATCTGGGTCCTCTGCTTCACACATATTGTAGTTCATACAATGCATCTTCATTAAGATTTTTTCACCTTCCAACATTTAATTTGGATGTTTGTTGTATAAACACAATGCTTTCCCCTTTCTCTAAAACTAAAAATAAAACTTGTTTTGCAAGTTTCCAAAAAAATTCAAGTCATAACTTCATTGTCAGAGGAAGCTAGGACCCAATGGACAATGGACAATGTTGCCATAACCACAATATCATGACCACATTGTGGTTATGACATTGTGGTCATAACCACCTTCATATCAATCACAACACACAACTCTGGAGAATCCACAATCTGGAATGGATGTTAGCCTTGGAGCATAGGTATGAAAGCATAGGTTTAATCAGAAAAACAAAGTTTTCTGATTAAACATGTGTTTTGAAGAAAGCATATTACAGATGTTTCCCAAGAGCTTTGAGTCAACAGCACTATCAGGTGGTTTTCATTTGTTGTAGTATCACTCAGATACATTTTCAATTATTTGACACAAAGTACTGTATACAATTAACAAACTTCCAACCAAACCCTCAACCTCAAGCACATCAGGAGTAACAAGTTCATGCTTCATGTGGATGCATTATGCCTCCTTCTTTCCTTTCAATGACAGGATTGCATGAAACATACAGTCTAGCATAGATACAGTTGGACTTACAGTTGTATAGCATGTAGTTCTGATTCTAAAGTTTTAGAAAGTTGCGGGGCATCCCAATAGTTGAAAACAGAAGTAAGATTAAGAAAAATAAGCATCAATTTCAAATTTTATCTTAATTTCTGTGTTCAGCTGATGGTCGCTACTTGGTACAAACCATCCAGCACTATAATGATGTCTTGGCTGCCAAGTAGGGCCCAAAATCTATCATATTTGGGAATCAAATACACTATAAATATAGAACATATGTTTCTTTAGAACTAATTAATCCACAAAAAATATATTAATTTGAAAAATTATATCATTTGAATAGAGTATCCCATTATGGTAGGTTATGTAAAATAAGACTACAAGCCCTCTAATGTAGTCAGAGGTGAACTGAAAGTCTGAGCTGCCAATCTCCTTTCAGGAAAGTCTTCAAGCCCTCTAATCCATTTATTCATAATCGATTAATCCATAATATTATGTAATATAAACAATATAAAATATGTTACTGCAGATCCCTGAATGCCACACATTAAAATAACAATAATCTGGAGTTTTGAAGATGTTCAGCTGAAGAGGTGTTATCTTCATCCTCTTGGGATTTCTGAGCGAGGAGAGAGTAAATTATGTTAAAGTCAGCATGTAGTTCACTGTCCTACAACATCCCCTTTCAGCTGGGGCTGCTGAAGGTTCCTCAATTTCTGTAAACAGCTGAGCAGATACAATTCATGGATGTAAAAAAGAACAACAAAAATTGTAACAGCTTTTCAGCAAGCTGTTATCTTGCTAAAAAAGCAAAGCAACTGCTTGTTTTAGAAGAGCACAGAAGACATGCTGCTTACTTCAATTTGTTCTTTCACAAAGTTTCTTAAGTACTGGTAGATGATGGTGACAACTATCAGTATCTCGGTGCAGGAGCAAGAGGCACCGAGGAAGTCCGCCATCACCGATAAACTGCCGATGCAAACTCCACCAAAGGAAGCAGCTGTTGGAATGTACCTAAAAAAATTTGGGGAAAATACATGACTGAAAAATGATAAATGCTGTCAAAAGTAAATAAAAATATTACTCTGTTTTTAACTAGAAAGCCCATATGTTATTTTACATTCAACTTTAATGTTGTTTAATAACCAATTATTATGGTAAATATTTCTTAGCAAATTGCAGAGAAACCACATAGTCTTTGTAACCATCAACAAGCTTCTGAAGGATATTTGACCACTCATCCAAACTACTGAGATCAATTCAGTTTATTTATACAGCACCAATTCTCAACAAATGCCATCTCGGTGCACTTTACAAAGTCATTTCAATGCAATCATACATAGATTCTAATTGATCCTAGTTATCAAACAGTTCAGTAAGCTCAGTTAATTATTCAAAACAGCTTAAAAAGTTTCTATTTAAGGAACAGCAGATTGCATTGAGTCACTGACTTGCAGAATTCACTTCTCTCTCTTTATGGGCGGCAGTGGTAGTTCATCCTGCAATCGGTGCGTTTGATTCCCTTCTATCCAGTTTGATCCCTACTCTGTCTGCGTCTGTTGTTAGCAAGACACTTTTCCTTGCGTACTGGTGGTGGTCAGAAGGGCCGACGGCACGATATGGCAGACTGCCCAAGTAGCTTGCAATCATCAGTGTGTGATTGTGTGCATGAATGGAAATGACTGATTTCATTGTAAAGTGTCTTTGAGGGTCATGAAAAGCACTACACAAGTCAGAGGAGAGGAAAAAGAAGCTTCCAGCAGAATCTGGCTCACTGCAACTCCATTTGCCATGACCGACTTGGGGGTTTGAAAAGACAGAGCAGAATGAACAAAAAGAAAGAATTAGTTTTGCTCTTCATGAAAGTAAAAAGTTAATAGCAGAAGAAGAACGATTAGTTGATGGCAGCATTTTCTCAGCCGATGTCCTCCAGGAACATCGGCTGGAGGACGATGTTCTCCAGTCATGACTTGATAGCATCATGACTGGAGAACATCATGACTTGATGTTCTCCAGTCATGATGAGAACATCAAGTCATGATGTTCTCATGACTTGATGAGCCAAAACAAAATACCAGAATTGTCAGAGGTTATTAAACTTAGATCGTTTTCTGATATTGATAGTGTGTACATGGACTTATGTCCTGCTGGAGCATCAAACTCTGCAAAAGTTTCAACCAACTGTCGATTAAAAGAAAAACTGGAGGTAGAAGTTGTCTTCCTACCCACATAGTGCAATGCTCCAAATATGAACATTAATGAAACTGTATCATGCTACCACCATCTACAAGAAGGGATAGAACAGATTGTATTTTTTGAGGAAGCTAAGACTCTTCAAGGTTTGCACCAAGATGCTGCAAATCTTCTATAAGTCTTGTTGTGAGAGCTACCTCTTCTACCGTCATCTGCTGGGGCAGCAGCATTAGAACCAGGGACCTAAAAATCCTCAACAGCCTGATAAAGAAGGATGGTTCTGTTCTGGGGACGACTGTGGAACCTCTGGAGAAGGATTCTTCATAGGAACACAAAAATTATGGACAACCGTGACTATCTTCTTCATGACACCTTGGGAAGACAGAGCATCTTTAGTCAGACGCTTCTTCAAATTCAGTGCAGTACAATATGTTGCAGGAGATCTTTCCTACCAACAGCCATCACAACCTTCAATAAAATCTAAATTAATGAGTTACAAGAACCTTTAATTTCCTCTGAGATTAATAAAGTACTTTTGAACTGATTTGAATCTTGCCTGTCAGATCTGAAAGTTCGACTTTGACTCCTCTCAAGATATTGTAGCCAAATAACTGAAACAACATATTTCACCAGAAGGCATTTGGGTTGTGCGTTTGTGGAAAGTCGTAAATGTTGTTCTAGCTTGAAGATATCCCTACTGAAACAAGCTCTTTTTTCTTGAGCGGTACCCTCAGTCAATGGGTAATTTAATGTTTTTATAGTTACTGTTATGGGTTGAACCTTGGTGGATCCTGGATTGTTCTGACCATTTACCTACATCTGATGGGGACAGTTTGTGTCTTCTTGTGATACAGTCAAATGAGTTGTACTCACATATAATTATTAGAAGTCATTGTTTAGAAATGGCTTCAAAAGATTTTCTCAATTTCTACAATTTTTTTCCTGGATTCCCAGAGTTTCATGGATATTCCTTTTGTTCTTGGTCAATCCATTGAGTGCTGCCAAAGAGAACACCACCTGCACTAAATCATGATCACTAACCAGAAATCAGTAGGCCTTGGCAAGTTGAAATACATCTAGCAGTTTCAACCCTACTTAATGCTTGCATGTATTTTATAATGAGATACTGTAACGGAAAATACCCAATAAATTAAAACCTGTGCACCCTCATATTATTAATAAAAACATCTAAGTGGTATTTTGGAAAATCATTCAACTTTTGATAAAGAACAGTTCAAATAAATCAATAAAAGTAATCAAATTAGTACAAGATTCACTTCTGACAAACTCCTTTCAATTTGTGGCTTTAACTCTATGCACATAAGTATACAATCGATTGACATTGTAATAATAAAATGTTTTCTCTTGCGTTGTCTTTTAACTGTTTGCTGTATTGACTCATAAATCAAGATGGCTGAAGTTTCTGTTTGCTTAGTTGATTAAAACCCCAAATAAACCCAGAAGGTGAAAATCTTGATTTTACCTGTTCAGTTCATGAACCATTGAGGTTTCTCTGTGTCCTCTCATCACCATGTGCTGTTCCTTCAGCTGCTTCGCTACCTGGATGGTGATGAAGAGCACAGCTTGAATACAAAAATGACTGAAAAAACCCCACACCTCCACCACTTGACAGACTGCAGCCATGACTTACATCTTTTGCAGAAGAGCCTGAAACTTCAATCCAAGTTTTGGAGAAAAAGGCACATGAGCCAAGCATGAAAAAGATGTAAATCAGTGCATGGATTGAACAAAAAGACTCTGGTGGAGAGAGGTAGTAGCAAAGTCCTCCGACAGGCTTAATACGGGCTGGGCCACCAGCATCCTGTAATCATGAACAGGTAAAGAATATTTTATTAAAGAAAAATGTTCAAACATCTAGAACTATATGGAAGAAATGCTTACCACAAATCACATATAGTGATACAAATATGTTTTATATTTGGGCTATGATTTTAAATGAACAAGCATACTTTGTTTTATTTATTTATTTATTTATTTTTATTTTCTCAGGTTTAGACATCGTACTTTCACTGTCTTGATTTTATGATTTTGGAAACCTAAACTATGTCTTAGTTTTCCAGCAGCAACCATGTAAACAGACATGAAAATCCTAAATTGAACTTTTAGTTAAAATAAAGATAGATTCTCATGTTGCAGTAACAAACCTGCTACATCTTAATTTCCAATATATGGTAGAGAACAACTAAAATAGTATGGACTGCAAAATTTAGAACAACGTTAATATGACGGTGAGGTTCAGTGCTTTAAAATCAACTTAATTAAAGCAGGTAAATACTGGTGTACTTACGGACCACGTCCCAAGCAGATCAGCCAGAAAATTTCCACTGAAGCGTGTGAAAAGAAAATAGGAGATAGCATACAAATTGGAGACCAAAGCAGACTGCAGGATGAGGGGAATGTAGGAGGTGTACAAAAGCTTGATGGGGAATGTATAATATTGGCCACGGTAGCGAGCAGATTTAATGGGCAGATCAATTCTGAATCCCTGTGAGAAGATCAGATTTTTTGTTTTAGACGAGACTCAGTTGCTAATGGAGAATCAGACACTCAAACAGAAGGTAAGCAACACACTTCCAAGTATATAACTACAGCAAAGACAAACACTGTAGCGATGAGGTTCACGAGGTTGGGGAGGTTTTGCCTGCAGAAGGCCTCACTAAGAGCGTCCGCTTTGTCAGTCCTTGTGGCAAGCAGGTGAAAAAGAGCAATGACTGCCCCCTCAAATTCTGTTCCTGCAACACAAAATTACAAAAGTAATAAATATTTATGTCAACAAGTTTGAGAAAAGCTAAAACAGGCATGTTTAATACATCAAGAAATCTATTGGAAGAGTGGTCTCTGGTTGTTTACCTCTTCCTGTGTTCACAGTGGTGGGACTAAAGGCCTTCCAGACGATGGTCCCACAAGTATTGGTGGCAATGAACTGGGAGGTCCTAGAATCAAGGCAATAGCCCTTTTGGAGCAATTCATCCAGGAGCCGCAAAATCAGCCCTCCTACAAGCAGCTGCAAAGGAAAACATTCAACCAGAGGAAGCTGTGTAAAAATGTTTCGTATTTGCTGTCAATGCACATTATTAAATTGTTCTTTTATGCAATAGACTCTGGCTCTGGGAGTTAGTCTATATGTTTAAATAAAACCTATGTAATCAGTGACCTAATGCATCATACTGTCTAGTTGCAGTTTGTCATGACCACAAATTTTACGAAATCTTATTGGGACATGAGACATATTTCTCACATTCTAAAGACAACAAATGCAATGAATATTATGTAGGGTTATCAGACTAAAGGGGGCTTAAATGCTAAATACAAATGCACATCATGCCTTTCAAATTTTTATTTGTCCCAAATTGTAATACGTTGAAGTGTCGACTTATGAGGTGACATAGTGCAGATAAAAAAACTCAACAGGTATGGATACTTTTCTAACAAACTTTATGGTAATTTCTTCTCTAAAAATGCCTTTGTACTAACTTAAAGATTTTATAATTTACACATTATCTTTTCAAATGCTTTGATCAGTCAAATCACTTTTTGTGATTCTTACCTGAATGATGATGAGCAAACAGATCCCTGCACCCATCTCTGATGGATCTCCATACATGCCAATCATCACATAAACAATGGCCTGGACGATGGAGATGATCATCCCAAACACTGAAAACATTAAAACATTAGATGACCCAAAATACAAATGAAATTTTTAGTCACAACCAGGTCCGTGTTTCATACACTTCTGAGCTCCATTAAAGAGCACTCTATCCTTTAGGGTGTCTCCAACTTCAATGATATTAGCCCCAACCAGCAGCTGCATTATCAGGTCTGAGGTGACAATAGGTGAGATAGCCAGCTCCATCAGAGTACCTACATGAAGATATGCTTGTTAGCTCATTGTCTGCAAAACTTTAGTATTTTATTTTATTTTATTTTGCTTAGCATGTGTTGGATGGATTGGATACCTCTTTTTGAAGCCAGAATGTCTCTCATCCAATAGAATGGATCTGAAGAGTTTAAGGACCTTATGCCAAAGATGGGAGTCTGAAAGAACAGAGTTCATGAGATAGATTGAATTAGTTAGTAAGTAGATAATAACTAAAAAATATCCTTATTTAAAAAAAAACCCCAAAAAACTATGATCTCCATTCAAGGTAGGAAATTAGTATCTGCCACCCAAGAAATGGTGCTTCACTTTTCCACCCATTTTCTTGTCCCTAGTGGGGTTAGGAGGTTTTCTGGTGTCTACCTCCAGCGAACGTTTTGGGAGAGAGGCGGGGTCACCCTGGACAGGTCGCAGGGCAACACAGAGACAGACAAGACAAACAACCATGCACACACACACTCACACCTAGGGAGAATTTAGAGAGACCAATTAACATAACAGTCATGTTTTTGGACTGTGGGAGGAAGACAGAGTACTCAGAGAGAACCCACGCAGGGAGAACATGCAAACTCCGTGCAGAGAGACCCGGGGCCGGGAATCGAACCCAGGACCTTCTTGCTCCAAGGCTACCAATTGTGCCACTGTGCAGCCCCAGGTACATTATATTGTATGCATTAAATGCCAAATTTGGCATGGCCAAAAGAAACTTAAATAAAAATATTTTTATTTAATGACCATCATTGGAAAAATAATAGGAAAATAATAGGACAATCTTAAAAAACAGCTTTTATAATAAACTTGATTCAGGGGAGCTCTCATATTGTCTGCCAGTGGTGCATTTATTGAGGAAAATATATTTAGGCAAAAATAAGATGTCAATTATTAATTTGAGTAATTACATAATAATTAACTATTTAATAATTGACAAATTAATAACTGACAAACTTATTTTACCTGTTATTTTTAGAATCAAATATTTAGTAATAAGACCAGGCATTTATGCAGTATTTATGTGGAAATGCTAATGTTTTACATAAATACTGATGGCATTTATTCTTACCTGGGAACCCACAAGAAAGATGAAGAGAGTAATAGCCGTCCATAGCACCTTTTCTCTGAACCAGATCTGTTGGTCATGCACACATTACCAGGAGTTACACAAAGAGGAAGCAACATAAACCAAGATAAATGTCCTTTACTTCAAAATTATAACACTGTAAGCAAAAAATAAATACAAATAAATATCTACCTTTCTTTCAGGTTTCTGGACCTCAGGTATCACCACAAAGAATGGTTTTATTACCTCCAAGAATTTACCTGGAAGCAATCAAACATGAAAGTTTTGACTGGGAATAATTGGTGGGGATGAGTAGGACGTGGCATTGAGAGGGTTAGGGTTATGAAGACAAAATAGATATTATAAACAATTTTATTATTCGACTGTTGCTGACTGCTTGTAGTAGTTCATTTTTGAGATAAAGATAAGAGTAGATTGATGCTCCAACAGGAATAATAAAAAAAACAGCTTGCAATGTAAGCAAACGTGAACCCTAATTAGAAAACATGTAAGCAGCGTTTCATTCGTCAATCTTATAAAGAACCATTTAAATCTGACAAAGATTAATTTAAAAGTACACTAAATGGTCAGAAACAACTTACTGTCAGAAACTGAATTTAAATAAGTTCTACTCGAATATGTATTGCTCAACTTCAAGGAATAATAGAAAATCCATTGTTTAGGAAATTATTGTCTATGAAGTGAAACTGAATTAATTTGCTTTGAAACTGTATTTGGTCTTTGTGAAAATTCAATTCTCAAAACTTTTCAGTTTCTCTTTTCACCATTCAATTCCAATACTTAAAATCAATGTTTCGGGTCGCACACCAAGCCACAGGGTAATCAAGCGCAGATTGACCAAAATACTTTGTACTTCAGCGAACCGAACCTGCAGCGGGGCGCAGATCAACTTCATTCTTTACGTCCAATGAGCTGCGGACTGAAACTAGACGCTCCGGTTTTTAGCAAATGCATTACGTGTCCAGGAAGAAGCGTATTGCAAACAAACGATAGTCTAAAAGTAAAAGTTATGTTAAGCTGATAAACGCTAACTTATCTTTTACATGACAGTTTTTCTTATAATAGATGTTTAACTGAGCCATTCCATCCCATTGGCCAGATCTATTGAAATGTCCAACTGAAATTTAATGGTGAGAACAGAAAATGAAAGTATTTGAGAGCTGAAAGTTTACTAGTATAAAATACAGTTTCAAAGCAAATTAATGCATTCAACCTTTAAATTACTAGGATAAAACTCCTTAAGATAAAATATTGATATTACAAGAGCGTCCTGACAATATTTAGTTAGTTATAAAAAAAAAAGGGTTAGGGTTAGGGCAGGGTAGGGGTAGGGTTAGGGTTTTCAGTTCGAAAATATTAATTTCAATTTCAATTTAGAGACAATCCTTTCCAAACCAATATATTGGATTTGAATACAAATTTAATGGAAAATTTAAGAAAATTTTCTTCACTTTCAGTTTGAAATTCTGTTTCTGATGGCACAAAGTTCTGCCCATATTTAGTAGCTACTCACGGCCCATGATGGTTTAATGATGGTCTTAAATCTTTGTCCAGCTCTGCGTGAATCTCAGTGACTGCTGCTGCTGCCTATGAAGTTCTGACACTTAGAAAGAATCAAAAGCGGTAGTGTGTCGTTCGTGAACGACCTCTTCAAACGAACGAATCATTTTAAGTGAACAAACTGAAGAAAATCCCATCATCAACAGATTTGTTGATTTGAGAGTTATGATGAGCGCCAGCTGGTGGAACGTTTGCGTTCTGTCTCATAATGATAAAGATTCATCCGAATCAAGTCGTGATGCGTTCACGCTCTGGAATTCGCAGTGATGCCAGATCATCACTAATTTAAATAATAATTAAAAAAGCAGAATGATGAAGAAGCAAACAAGTTGTACATCTCTGCTGTAAGATTATTCACGAAGTCATGAATTGGCATTGTTTGATTCCTTTTAGCTAATTAAGTCTATTTATATTCATTCATTTACTATAAACAGGGATTAATTTGTCTATAGAGTCGACACAGACAAGACAAAATAAACCAATAAAAACAAAAAGTCAAAAGGATGAGTTATAGAGCGCCAGTTTGTTTTATTTCCTCACAAACTCCCAATTTGGAAAGCAAATTATCTGAAACAGCCACCAGAGAGCAGAAGAGACCAGAAAACCATCCAGTTGTTGAAGCAGAGGTCAATGAGCTTGTCAACACACAGTGTCTAGGACTTGGGCAAAATAGCAGCTACAAATGTATGTTTCAATAGAAGTGATTAATTAGCTTGCAGTTCAGTTGTTAACTGTTAAAACAGTTTATATTCTGAACAAATGCATGTTGAAGCTATAAGCAGTAGAGAGTTGCATTAACTGCTGAACAGCTGAAGAAGCATCACCAGTAATACAACTTGTCTTCTGACAAATGTAACAGAGTTTCATGTGTTTCATTTTGTGAAGAGGTCAGAAAACAAATCTAGCCTTAACTTGAATATAATCTGTTTGTATAATTTTTAAATTCATAAAAAATTCAGTGGTTGATTCATAATGTTTATTCATTGGATTACATTGCCAGGTATTCTCTCACTAATGAACAAGCACATCTCCCAAAAGTGTTTGATGACTTATACTTTTTTGTTTCAATGTTTCTTTGAATCTTGTGTCCATTTTTGTGCACACTACCTTCAGTCATTCCTCCATTCATATACACATCACGCTACTTGTGTGATGGAGCTACTGAATTGTAGCCACATCTGCTCTTCAGCAGTCTGACAGTGATGAGGCTGCCATGCTCCGGTGTCACTGGGTCCTCTGATCACCCACAGGAAATGTGGCTGAAGCGTCTTGCTCAAGTTAGTGGGGATTCAAACTTGAAATCTCTGATTACGGGACAAACTCCTGCAACCGTCGCCATTGTTGAAGGTGCTCTGAGAAAGACTGTACTGACTATTTGTCCACTGAAAGAGTGGTTTTTATATTTTAGCAGACACCATTCTTTTTAAGAGAATATTTAGCTTTGTCACTTTGGAGAAATCCTTGTTAACGCAATGAGTCCAGAGTAGTCACAAGGGAAAAGATAAAAGAAAAGCTCCAGTAACAAAACAGGACCAGACAGTACCTGCAGAATGACATAGAGAGGTAGGATATTTAATTTGGTTGGGACAGTGACGCTCACAAGAACATTAATGTCAGCTTTAGAAGCAGATTAATATACAACTTTTTAAAAACTATTTATTAAATGCTGAATAACCAGAAAGTGCTCCTCTGCCTCACAGATCCTGTTGTTGTATTTTTGTTCATACATTGCATCTTCATCACAATGTTTTCACCTTTCAATATTTCATATTTGTCATGCAAACATGTTGCTAACCCACTTCCCTTTTCTCGAGAATTAAAAGTGAAACTTGTTTTGCAGCTTTTTGAATAATTTGAGTCATAACTTTATTGTCAGAGGGAGCGGTGAGTCAAGCAGATAATGTGCTCAGCTATCATGTGGTCATAACCAACATCATATCTGTCAAAAAACACTCTGGAGAACTCCAATCTGGCATGGATGTTAGCCCTGAAGCAGGTCCAAAATAGGTGTTTTCTTTTTCTTCCTAAATTGATGTTTTCCAAGCAATATATTTAAACATTTCCAAAGTGGTTCCAATCTACTTGTTGTAGTTTCACAGAAATATTTAATCAACTGTTTGACAAAAACTACTTTATAGATCCACTACCCATAAAGCCCTGAATCAAAAGCGCTTCAAAGGTAATAATGACATGCTTTCTGTTTATACTTTATGCCTTTTTCTTTGGTGTATTTTATTGACAGGATTATATCCAAATACAGTTTGGCATAGATTCAGGCATACTTTCTGTATTCAGGCTATAAATTGCTAAAGAAACTCACGAAACAAAATATTAGATTGTACAAAACAGTCTACCCACATCGATCATTTGTTTCAATCTTACTTGGAAGAGTTCAGTTAGCACAAGATTGAAACTATAATTCTGCAGTTTTTAAATATTCTTTCCTTTTGTCTCTTTTGATTTACTTCAATCATTATTTTGTTGAAATTTACCTCCTTTGATCCAACTCAGGACGTGGTAGATTAGAGAGATTAAAACCAACTTGTTTCCACTATGGACATCAAAAGCACACAATCTGAGTCTGATTAATGTTGTTATATTAATTTTTTTAATCTATAGAAGCAAACAAATGATCAGACCTGCAGAGCAAATAAACAAGTGGCGACAGGAGTGAAAGGAGTGAACTAGACTCTGCAGTTTCCAGTGTTTATGAGATAAGCAATGTTCTCTGTCATGTACGGTACCCATATGGTTCTTGGAAGAGGGGGGTAGGATGGAATTGCATGCTAATATGTACAAAAGAAAGCGGGTGGGAATATAAAGTCACAAGCTCACCATGAGACTTGGGAATGTGAGTCACTCCCTTGTCCCGTTGATCCAAGCTGCTAGTCGAGAATAACCTCGGCAGAATGCTATTCAGTCAAGACAAGCTTGCTTGGACTCTCGCTGACCTTTAACGACCTTGCATTTTATTTTATTGCAAATCTTCTACAAAGAAATGTTTACATCATGTTTGTGATAATGAACATAATGTTCATTATCAGAATGTACAGCTGATTCATTTGATTTATGGACAATTCTAAGAAACAGAATTTCTCTAATTTTCATGACTCAGCATGCCAAAGGTCAAGGGTTACTGTTCAACGGTTTTAACTGGGGGTTTTAATTGTCCCAGTAATCCATTACACTGGTCTCCACACAGAGGAACACTGCGTCCTCGGAATCAAGCTTGAAGTTGCATAAAGATCTGAAGTCCAGAGGCCTTTTGGTCTTTTTCACACAACATAGTTTAACTTGATAAAACATGAGGATAACATGAGCAGGGTCAAAGGTAAAGATGCACTAATACAACAACAAATATAGATTGAAACAGCTTCGTGATTAGAATTCAATTTTAAAATTAAAAGTAGTTCGTTAGCATTTTCAATGTAAAAACCAAAATAGTTATTTGTTTATTTAAAACAAAAATGAATCATTCTGAATTTTAAATCAATGAATATGAAACAAGATGGATTCTTGTTTCACCTAGTTGTTGCAAAGTCAGACTCCGCAGTGATGTCCTGCAATGTAATCAAGGCTAAAAGGTTTTTGGGGCAAAGCTCTGTTTAGACTAACTCCTCTAGTGTAAAAAGTGTTGTGAAGTAAATGGTTCTGCAGAATATCTAATGTTGAAGAACATTAAAACATTGGATTTGCAGAAAGGGAAGTTGCTTTTCTGTTTTCGTTTTTTTTCCCTGTAATTCAATAGTTGCGGTACAAACCAGCCTTTGTATAAATATCTTGCATCACAAGACTATCCTTTTATATTTAGCTTTTCTAAACAAATTGCATGGCCAACAGCCAGAAATTAAGAACTTTTCATGATAATAAAGTGGAAATTCACCAGAATATTGTTGACATTTAAAAGACTGTTCTCTTCTTAATATAAATGTCTTTATAGCAAAAGATCAGTGGAGAAATTAACTGTAATTTAATAAAATATAAGCCTGATGTATTTTTAAAAATCAGAAATCCTGCTCAGTGAGGCTCTTCAACACAAAACCTTTTTAAAAAAATCCCTTCTGTGATGCAAATGAAGGGAATCATATTGGATTACAATATGTCACAAGGTGAGATGAATCTCTCTCTGACTCACCTTGTCTTCACCTCCACCTTACACATCTTTACTGTAATCCCCCTACGAGTGCTGCTGCTCTGCCAGGGAAACAGTTTGGTGTCCCGACGGGTTCAAACATGCAAGTGGAATATTTCAAAGCGGATTAATTGCCACAGCTTTAACCAGCAGAGAACCAACACAATCCCTCCTGACCTGAGAGCCTCAACATAAGACCACAACAGATGACCGCTCTTAACTGGACTGCAGTCATCAGCCTTAATCCAGATTATTCCAGACTATGAGCTGGTTGTACACTCATCATTCCTGTTGCTTCTAGTGTCTCTGTCTGGGCTATTTTAAGACCAGTCATACTATTCTGTGTACTTGCTGCAGGGAGAATTGAGTTTGTGTGCAGCATGCATACATGAACAGTTCTTTCTGTCCTGCGTATCACATCTACTGGCGCTCCAGCTTCATGTTGCAGCACATAAATAAGGTTTGAAGGTAGTCAGAACTGTCAGCACTGCTAACATCATAAATCCTCTCACCCACTCAAACACTTTGCAGCATCCTACTTCTTGTTTGCCTATTTGTTTGGTCTTTGTTTAGATCTTTGGGTCTCAAATAGTGGTACAGTAACAAGTCGGGCTGCCTTTAGAGATACTCAAAAGAAATTTTTTTAAATGACGGTGAATCAAGAACAAGAGCAGTTTTTTTTTTTGCATCTGATGGTTTTCATTTACAACTCAATCCCAGACTTGGACATTTAATATAAGTGGAGGACTAATGACAATAAAAGTAAAAAAAAAAAAGAAGAAGAAAAAAACTCAGCTTGGATATGTGGTGGGCTTTGCTGGTTATTTTCTGATATTCTGCTGTGATCATCTGGCTGAAAAAAATAAATTCTCCTCACCTATTGCTGCTTTTATTAAGTTAATCCTCTTCATGATCAAACTAACAACGCCAAATAAACAGAAACAACTATAAACAACAGTAAAATACAACTCATAAAATGTTTTTTTTTTTTTTCTTTTCTTTTTAGCTTGAAGGCAACTTTTGTGTTTCAGTGTTGTTCATGTGTCAACATGGAAATGTAAACACCTCTTCCCTACTAGGTGGTCCAGATGGTTCAGCTGCTAATTTAGGAATGGACTTCAAATTGGTCTTGCTGGTGTTCTGTGGATTTCTGCCTGCAAACATTCAGAGGCATGCAAGGTTAAAGAACTCTCTCTTTTTTCCCTGTTTTACAAACAACGCATGGTGTAGAAGTCAACACATTATTTCCCCTTTTCTCAATAGAAACAACACGATCGCAAACAGATAAAACTTTACCATGATTACTTCCTTTAAAATCGAAATGAGGAAAAAAATATCACCATGTTAAAATTACCATCCAAAGGATAAAGATAAGTGGAATATTTTTGGCTTTTCCTTCCAAACACTGTTCCTTTTATTTTATTTTTGTAGACTCTTGGAGAAGCTACATGAGTGTTGAAGCTGCCCTGAAGGTTTAGTGTGGATTCATAACACTTCCACGCTTTTCATGTGGATTTAGAGTTTAAACAGCTGCTAATGCCCTGACACAACCCCTATGGGAGGTGGGGAGAAAGGAAACAAACAGTGTGTGACACCACTGAGGAATTACACAACACTATTTTCTATTTACTCATGGGAAGAAAAGATACCTTTGAGATCTTACAGTACTTTATCTCAGAAATCCAGGCGCCTGACCTTAATATTAAGAAACTGAAGGACACTTTCTTATAAAACAGAAGCTAGTGAGTTCAAGACAGAAGTATACTCATATATCTAATATCCAAACTAACTCAATTAGGTACAAGAAGCAGTATTAAAGGGCCCCCTCTGAGGGTAAAGTGACACACTTCAGCAGATGTTCATTAACTATTCTGGGTCGAAGTTTAAAGGCTGGTAAGTGCCACCAGGGACTTAGAGTTAGAAATATGTAATATAAAACTGGCCGATATGAAATTGGGCCAACAGATATTGGTACAAGGTGTTCAGGTTATTATCTTCAACGTCCAATTAGCCCATCTCAGTGGCTGACTTATCTCAGGGATCTTTGCACCAGGTTTCCAGGAGAGTTGCATAACACACTGCTGACATCAGGGTCTGAACTTAGGCCACACTGTTTTTCCTTTTGTCACCTGTTAAACCTGCTCTTGTTCACACAGACCATAAAAATGTGTACATTGCTGTGTTCAAAGCGTTTGTTTGAACTTTGAACAAACCGGTTTCAAACCATTGTTCCTGAACTGGACAATTGTGATTGACGTACATTAAGATTTGACTTCTTTAGAGTGATAAAAGGTCAAGTGACCACGCAGGAATATTCCAAGATGACAAGGCCAAGCTTCACTGGCTCTGACCAAAGAGAATCTTTGTGATGTTCTGGAGAAACCTTTGCACCATGGCCTGACTCTTCCATTATAAGAGCAATATCTTGGAAAAAAAAAATTTAAAATTCAACACGGGATGGAAATGAATCTCGAGACATTGCAGAAGCTTACTGGAACAATACCACAGGAAATGTGTGCTTTAATCAAAGTAAAAGGTGGGCCAATGCAACACTGTGACCTTTTTCTTTTTTTGGTCAGGTGGCGCATTTGTATCAACCTCAACTTCCCTGACCAATTGCAGCTGGAACAGATTTCTGATCACCAACCACAACAAACAGGAACATGAAGGTGTAGAAAAAGAATGCGTTTCCTGTCTGAGAATGTCTTGTAAACCAATGTTTATTATTTGAACCTTTGATCACAAAGGTTATTTAATGATGCTTTTGTGCTCCTGTTTGGATTATTTTAAGCTCCAACTTACTCTGTTTTTGTTGCTGCAGGTAAAGAGGCAGTTTATGTGCTGCACTCTAGATAAGCCATTTTTTCTCAGTGCTTTCTTTCACAAAAGATGTCTCAAGTAACGCTTAGATTAGGATTCCTTGTAAAGTCACTAAAGTGCAGGCAGCTGGAGTGACAGGCAGCCTGATAATAAATTTGCATAGCCCCTGAACTGTGAAATGCAAAGCACCACATTGTTATATCAGACCCCACAGTGTGCAGGTTTCCATGCAAACACACAGAAACAAGTTGCGTGCTCATCCCAATGTAGGGAAATATGTACGTCTGCATTCAGGTGTTATCACACAGTTTTACATCAGGACTGATGTCTATTTTTGTGTCAGGTTAACTTGATTTACTATTTAGATTCCTTAAAACATTTCCCAATCTGTCAACATGTAATTATGTGTTCAGGGTGAAATGCAGTGCTAGTTTTCTGCCACAAATATACTTTTGAATTTAGACCAAAAAGTTTGTTTTTACAACAACTAGTTGTAAAAGCAAAAGATTCTCCCACCTAGACTGTAGATCTCTGCAGCTCCTCCAGACTCGGTGTTGGTCTACTGTACAAAGTCCCGAACAAATACACTGAAGTTTTAAATTACAATGTATGAAAAAGCTCAAGAGCTGTGAATACTTTTACAGGGCACTGGCTGTGATGTTTTCTGACATTTAATAACATGAAGGACTTTGAGAAAGACTTTATAGTTTAGCTGTAAAAGACATATCAGACAGTAAAATTACACTTCTCAATAGCAACGCATCACTTTTACTGGAACACTATACAGACATGGAAATAAAATTCCCTTGTTCCTGAAAAAAAGGCAAAATAAAGATGGAAAGAATACAAATCCAACAGAAAATATACTTTCAGTATCTTTATTAGGAGCTACCTGTGTATGGTTGAGTGTCTGCATCTCAGGAGCAAAACAAATAAATCTAAATCTGTTCCCCATCAGGCAGCAGATGAGCAGAGATTTTGCTGCTATTTTTAGATCTGATGAGAGGAAATTAATAATCCCCCCGTCTCGTCTCGTGCCACACAACTCTGGCCTCACACTGTCGTATTTCATCAGAATGATTTTAGTGTGCTGCAATATGGATGACAGGAAGAGTGGAGGCAAAGTCAGATGTTGAGAGAATTGTAAACAAGTTATTCATTAAAATCATGAAAACAGCAGAACTGTTTCCAACTGTGGTTTTGAATGTGAACTAATTTCTTGTACATGATATTCAGCTACAGTTTGACTTCTTGCCAGAGGAAATTATTCACAAATAACCTTAATAAAATCTGTAAATGTTTTTAAGACTTATAAAGGAGTAAACCTCATTAAACAACTCCACATGCTACAGACATTTGGAGTAAAAGTCAGCACTGGTCACGCAGCTGGATTGGTCACAAATTATGACGTTTCCTCTTGATGGGTAAAACAGGTGAGCCTATTGCTACTAAAAAATGTCGGAAAGTTTTGAACACAGTTTCCATGATGCTCTGTCCACCCACTCTGTTTAGCTCATAGGGTTTTCCAGCATTACAAAGCAGATTATGCTGCCCACGGATGGGACAAACAGCAACATTCGCCATATATTGCTCACCTGATGAACTGTGCAGAGTGAAAAACATGTTCTTGCTTTCACTCTGCAGCTGATCCACTCCTGCTGAATGCCTTCCTGTGTTTCACTGTGAAACCATGAAGGACGTTTGTTTCGAGTGCTTGAAGTCTATAATCTGAGCTTTCTGCCAATGTAAAGCAGATCAGTCACCGTCGTCACAGCTGTGGGGAGCTTGGCCAAGAACATCAACTAAACTGCTTATTAATGAACTCTGGAACCAGAATGACGCATTCTTGGGAAGCTTGGTATTCACAGACTCTTCAGCAAATTACTGAAACTAAGCTCAAGGACTATTGTCTTGGAACTGCTGTAGAATGTTGGATTCTGATCAAAATTTAAATGCAATTTCTACATCATTTTAGTTCTAGACATTAAATTAAGCACCAATTCTAGTCCAGTGGGGTTTGTGCTTATCACCAGGAGTCAGATGAGAGACCAGGTACATGCTAGACATTTTGCCGGAAAACAGGAAAACACAGAGGGGAAACAACAATGTGCCCAGTAACTCACCAAAAGGGCAACTTAGAATTGCCAATGAACATGAATGTTTCTTAGAGAGCTGTAAGAAGAGAGAACCTGCAGCAAACCAGTGGAGAACAAGGAAACTCCAAACTCCAAAGAGAACAGGTCCAATCAGTGCAAAGAAATAATTGCAACTACACCACCAAAAACCAATGAAGAATTGGAATCAAACTATTTTGGATGTTTGTCTGAATCCCCCCACCTCACATTACTTACTATTGTTTCTATAAATGGCCCTGATGGCAACATATTCTGATAAATAGGTTAATTTTTAATCTTTGTTTGGATGAGATCATCCACCCCATATGTGAAAACCTCAGATTATCCACAATACAATATTTTACAATATTGGGAAGAAGCTGCTGGAGATTTTCAAAAGTTGAGGTTTTATCTTTGTCAACTTAACATCATCCAAATGCATCAGAGAGTTTGTATGATAAAAAAAAAAAGAAAAAAAAAAGGTTTAACTTCATAAAAGTGCAGCTTAAAGCCTAAACTATCATTCACTTCCTGTACCTGCATCTTCCTTGAAGAGTTGCTGGTGCCTATTTCTAGTGGTGAGGAGGTGAAAGGCAGAGTAAACCCTGGACAGGTCACCAGCCCAACACATTGTAATAAACAATAAATAGCCACACACAGGACAATTAAGAGTAGCCATTAACCCTTACCTGCATGGCTTTGGACTGTTTCAGGAAGCTGGAGTAAACTGAGAGAACCCATGAATGAAAGGATAGAACATGCAAGCTCCAACCCAGGACCCGCTTGATTCAAGGCAACCTTTACAGACTGTAAAATTTAATAAATCTAATTCTGCAATAGTCATGGCCAAGTATGTTATCCTTGGATAATAACATACTTGATCATGCTGCAAGTGCGCATGATCACCTGCACACTGGTACATGAGAGTGGAGGGATGAAAAACTTGCAATATAAGTCACAAGAAGAACTTGATCTTTGTAGGATGTGTTGGCAGTGCTTTCATTTGTCTTCATCTTTACAGGTCAAACATCTCAAGAGCAATAACTAGACATACAAGCCCATATATAGACACTCCACAGAGATAATACCTTCAAACAGATTAAAACTTTGCTTCTCTTAGAGTCCTCACAATCAACCAGTATAAGATTCCCACAAGAAAAAGATCAAGGTTTCATTGTATTTACACAAAAATCTAAAACATGCATGTAAAAATGATCTGAATACTTTTAAAAAAAGAAGCAACAATTATGTAAAAGCAGCTAAAAAGTAAGACTATTAGTTATTACAATGATATTGTATTCATATTATTAATAATCAACAATAACAGCACCTGCTAAGCTATTGAACAGAATAGCATTACCTTTTGCTGTTCTGGTCCACATAATGATTAATTAGTCAGGCTATCTGCTCTGATAGAATCTAATGATTTGTAGCCTGATGGATGGGGCTCCTAAAGTTTCCACTCCATGACATTTTGTGCTTTCAGTGCAAATTTGTGGGAGCCTTCTCTCAGTGTGCAGCAACAGGTAAGAGGAGGATGGAGGCGGCGTTAGCTCTGCTTTATTGTGTTCTCCATACAGTCAGATAAGCCTCCTATCATACCAGCATCTTGTCTGTCATCTCGATAAGAGGGGAAAAACACACACCTGAACCACTCCTTGTTGCATCACATGCCACAGCATAAAAGCAAGTACAGGTATTTCCACAACTCTTCTTACCTTCCTCTTTCCCTTTCATCTTGGTTTCATTTCCATTAGTTTCCTGACCATCAAGAGTCGAGTCCCACTGCCCATCCCATTTTCTTTTCTCTCATTCCTTTTGATATTTGCTGTGGTCTGGACAAAGAAAACGGGCTTTAAACTCCAGGAACTCCAGGATCCAAATTTTTTGTGGCTCTTAAACCAGAATATTTTCAGGCCTCCAGAAAATGGTTTGCATATCTGCATGTCTGTGTTTTGGGAGGCAAAACAAACAAGACATACAGTACATGCCTTTGCAAAGTAAGAGCGTAAACATAACAGCTGTTAGTGTAACCACACTTGATAGTGACAATTTCAGAAACAGTTTGCCGTTTAGCATTTTATGATGTGAGATAAAGATCACATCATCCCCTCCATACGTCAAGGCATGAGTCAAATATTAACAAGTGACTAACGGGATGCAACACGAAGCAGCAACTGTGGAGGAATTTAGAAAATGAATAGTTTATTTTATACAGATTCTAACTTTTTGTGCAAAGTCTGTCCAAACTAGATCAGTTTAAAATGTGTGCTACCTATTAAAACACTTATCTATACTGAGATTATGAGGCTGCCGGGAGCAAGCGCAGTGAAGACCTTCACAATAAAATATATTGTAAGTTGTTGTTTATTATTGTTACTATTGGTGACTACGAAAACCTAAAATTCAGTCCACAAGAAGATTAATATCATAAAATGTCTTTGCAGGAGGAACTAGCTGCTGGGTTTGCTGAAAAAGTCAGTGACACAAAGCAAGCGATTGTCCATCGTCTCTGCAGCTCGTCCAGAAGGAGTTAAGGATTCAATCTGCTGGGTTTCACTGTATAGGAAACTTTAACCAAATTGAAAAATAAACTGAGCTTGACTGAATTGTTTGATAACTAGGATCATTGTATTGAATTTACTTTTTGTAAAATGCCTTGAAATGATGTATTGAAAATAGTTTCTATATAAATAAACTGAATTAATACAGTATGTATAATAATTCAGTTTCATGTACTACTGAAGTCCCAAAGACTCCATGAAGTGGTTATTATGATATACAGCATTATGCAACCTAACTGCTGTGCAACAGCATATCAGCCTTCAAAGTTCATGGTATTTATTTTCCTTCTTTATCACCTGAACATTAACCTTGAAGCCTTTTCACAGAACACTTTTTTTCCAAACTGTTTTTAGCAAAGCAAAACTGAAGCACAGACTCAACCAAGTCATTATTTATGTCAATCTGGAGGCTAATTTCAACCACAGTGTTTGACTTTAAGAGGTTCAATTAATGGAATGCTACTTTGTTGAGAAAGTTGGAGAAATGCAATGAGCATACAGACTACCAAAGGGAATGGAAAGTTTGCTTCAATAGCACTCAGCTGTTCTTTCCAGAATGCAAACATTTTATCTATAATTTAAGTAAAAAGCCTGATTCACAGCAATGCTTCCCCTTTTTACTGAATGCCACCTGCTCACATTTCACTTTCATTTCTCCTTTTTGACATTTCTGGACTGTTGACTGAATCTAAATAAGCACGAGACAGAAAATGGATTTTACCACAATGAATGCCTTTATTTACCAAGACACTTAACACAAGTATGCAAAAAAACAATAAATCAGACGCTCAGGAGGACAGAACATTTAAAGTGGTAATAAGGAATGTGCTTGCTTCCATTTTTTTTTTAAAGAATCATTTCAAATAAATAGTCTATAGTCTCTGAAGCTAGTGTTCTTATCAATATATCCTCTTCAAGTCAGATTTGCAGGAATGAGGAAGAAGATGAATGACAAAAAGAAACTCCAATAAAATCCCCTTTTCAAAACATATTTATATAGGTGGGAAGTGCAGGAAAGAAAATGTAAAAGGCAAATCCCTTCTTCTAAACCTAAATAATATCCCACCCCCCCCAAAAAAAAGTCTAAATCCAAGTGCGTGGTAGACAACAATCTCTCTTACAAGACGTCAATAGAAACACAAAAAGTCCTTATTAGATGTTTAATTTGTCCGTTGCTACAAGGCTGCTGACCGAGCCAGCTAAGGTCAGCTTGTTCAGGTAACTAGTTAACTCCTCCACTAAGTTGTGCTCTGCTGTTGGGGGCAGTTCATTAACAAAAAGGATGTAATATCACAGGGTAAGCACCACGGCAGCATCC
This sequence comes from Alfaro cultratus, assembly GCA_903066825.1. NCBI lineage: Eukaryota > Metazoa > Chordata > Actinopteri > Cyprinodontiformes > Poeciliidae > Alfaro > Alfaro cultratus. Next base: position 24,040 of record CAEFZX010024219.1, read on the forward strand.
TACCTAAGTATAGCTTCAAACGTCTCTGCCTCTTTCTTTCTCTCTCAGAGAGAACTTAAAGATACCAATTTGTACCAGAGGAGAGGGAGGAGGGAGGTCTCACAACGTCAAAGGAGAGAACTTGTAGAAAAATTGTCCGTCTCATGCAACAATGCTCCTACCATTTATCACAAAGAAAAAGTCTCAGTCTCATAAAAGAGAAAAGTGCAAGGGAGGGCAGTAGCAGCCCTTTCCTTCAGCAGGTGAGCAAGAGTGCAGGATCAACCTCGCAGACTCTTCCTCTAACCGAGAGGCATCTGGGGTTTCCACCAAGCGGACCCCTGTTCAGGCATGAAGCACCTCAGGGGGTGAAGCAGCGGGGTTTGTAGCTCCAAAGAACTTTTCTCCCATGCTTAAAATTTAAACCAGGTCAGCTCCAATGTGCCTTCAGTCAGTGCTGTGCTCCTCCAGCTGAGAGATGATGGTGATCAGATTCTGGAGGCCGAAGATGAAGCCGCTGTCTTGGCCTTCGTGGACCACACTGTCCTCTCCGTAGTGCCGACACGTGGTGTGAGCAAAGTCAATCATGCGCACGTCCACTTCGGGGCTGCTGGCCTCTCCTGCTCCATGCGAGGAGCGACTGCCGCCGCCGCCAGACAGACCACTGGCTGCACTAGAGGAGGAAGAGCGAGGGAATCCAAACGCTCCTTCCTCTTCGCCTTCCTCCTCTTCTTCATCAGATGGCTCATCCTCATCGCCTTCCTCCCCTCCTCGATGTCTGGGTCTGGCGGGAGTCCTGGGAGGGTCGCCGTCGTAGATGATGAGCAGCGAGCTGGAGTAGAAGCGGTAGGACTCGCAGGCCTCCAGGGCGGCCTGCATCTCCCGAAGCCGGCGCAGAACCGGGGACAACAGCTCTTGACGAAGGCGGCGGCCATTGTGGAAGAACTGGTAGAGAGCCTCCTTGAAACCAGCAAGAGTCAGCTTTCGCCCGTGGTACTTGTTCATGAACATTAGCTGGCCAGAGTCTGACTGGTACACCTGCAAAGACATGCAGAAATCCACTCTGTTAGGGTTCTTATTCACTTTTCATTTCAACATGTCATACCATCAACAAAAAGGGACTAAACTCCTTCGATTTTTTCCTAACAGGTTAATGGTCTATAAGTCTCAGATTTCACCTTTTCCTTCATCTAAAAAAACATCTGTCCATGTGAGTCAGAGTAATAAGACCAATTCCAAAAATACATTTCAAAACAGAAATCTTGTATTAAGATTTCCCTGACAGAGCAGGGTAAGCTGACAGAGATAAAGAAAATGGCTGCTCAGAGTGCTGCATCTTAACACAATAATGTAAAATTAAGTGGAATGAAAATCTGTAGTTGAAATAGTGTACAAGCTACAGAAAAAGTTTTGAATAAAGCAATAAAATCTTTTTTAAAAAGTTCAGTATTGCTCTGACCAAAACACAGAATCTATAGCACATCATCACAAAGAACTAAGTGAACGTGTTGTACATGCAATATATGGACAAACTTTAACTAGGCTAACATTTCTGAACTAAAAACCATTTCTATGTCGGTCCTAGCCAACATCCTTAGCTGAAATTTATAGTTTCTATTAGCTGCAAGCCCTGATAAATCAATACGAACAATAATATATGCCATCAAAATTGTAACGGCTGCTGGGCGTGGACTACATTTCCCAGGGTGCTTAGCGGCATGATTTTGTACACTAAAAGTTTTGATTATGCTCTAATTTACTGAGCTGAACTTGTCTTCCCTATACTCTTATTTTCTTTGTTCATTTGAATCCAGAGATGCAAAATAGTTAAATCAAATTCCAGACATCTCCAACCTAATTAAGCTGATCTCTTTACCTGCATCCCACAGAGCCGCACTCCAATAGATGCTGATGTGCTCTGTTGACACTTCCGGATCTGATTGGCTTTCTTCTCCTCTGAAGCATCGTCTCCATGTTGGCGGGTCCCCATCTTTAAATCTAACACACACGGGACTCTGTAGCGCCACGTCAGGTTTTCCAACAGAATAAATTCTGAGACGGGGAGTCAAGGATAATACCAACAAAGAAGACATGTACACTACCGCTGAGCGATGCATCTTCATGCAAGTCACTGAATGCAGTGTTATTCATAAAAAAGGATACTGTATTGGTTGCGATGCTTCGCGTTTTCCTTCATCCTCTGTAGTTGCTGTTGGTGACACTTCAGACTCCATGGGTTGTGTTTGATCTGTGACACCACGTTGCCTTTCTCCAAGCTGAAGTACAGAACCTCAGCCTGCTGCTGCTGGACCTCATCACGATTATAACTACACAGGGAGAAAAAACACAGAAAAGTTTTAGCTCCTGAGCTGCATATAGAATATAAAGAAACCAGTCTCATTTTAGTGAGCATCTTCACCTCATGATTTTGTCCTCTTTTCTGCTGTTTCGAGCTCTGTCTTTGCTGTAGTTTTCCTTCTCCTGCAGCAACGGGGACTGCTTCTTGTTGCTCCACTTCAGCATCTTGCTCTTGGGTTCTTGGCAGTCTGCCGAAGGGTCTTTGTTTTCCAAGTCCACAGATTCGCTATGGAGAGGGTAGGCGATGAGGCACAGGTTTCCCTCCTCGTCTTCTTCGAAACTAACCGACACAACACCTGCAAGACGAGGAGAGACAAAGAAAGATATGTTTACTGGTGACCAACATGTCATACAAAACAAACATTCAAATGTTAATTAGACATTCTGCATGGTCTACCCAAATCAAGTTAAAGTTTTACAATTGTAACCACAAAATGTGACCAACTGCTTAGACTGCTGGTCAGCTGGCTCAAGTAAAAGGTCCAAGCGTTTTCTTCTGACTTACAACAACAAAATAGAAAACATTTTGCCATCTAGAAATATTTCTAAGGACAAACAACTTTTAATTATTGCTTTTCTGGTTGTGTTCTGATATTTTTGCCGTTTTCACTTTATATTTGCTTTAGACACTTTGGTAGTGAGAAACAGTTTGTGTTTGTACTCAAGGTTGTAAGATAAAAATCTAATTCAGCCCCACCCATGTCTATTATACATTTACACAACATCTGACCCGTCAAAAAAATTATCACTTTCATTAGTACAGATGCCTATGAAACATAAATCAATTACAATTAGACTTTTTTTTATGTTAGATGCTGCTAACTGAGGTATTTAAATATTCAAAAGCCAAAATTTGAGTAGAAACTATCTCAAAAAATAACTTATGAAAACATCTAGATGACGAACATTTTGCAACGTGATCCCAATATTAATTTTTTGTGATACAGCCAACAAACATACAGCCAAGTCTGCCCCCACTAGATCCTAATAAAACTCCCTAGAAGGCCCTGAGTGCTGCAGAGATGGGAGGGGAGGCGTTGCACTGAGAATAAACATGGCAGCTGCAGTGACCAACACATAATAAAAAGAAAGAGGAAGGAAACTTGAGGTAGAAAGCGTTTGAAAAGGAAGAACTAGTTATATAAACAAAAGGACCAGTGATTTGATTCATCATTGTGATTCATGTATTCTGTTAACATTTAGTGTCTTAAAGTCTGCAGCAAGTAGAGGAAGGACAGCTGATGTCATGTGCTTTGACGTCATTGTCATAATCTTCTTCCTCTTCCTACGAACGGCCCCGCCTCTGAAACTCATTCAGTGGAACTATCCTGTTCAGAGTTGCAACGTAATCATTCTCAGAGATTGTGGGAACTTCTGAGTCACTCCTAATTAATCCAGTAGGATGCTTGGAAAGTTGTGATAAGAATTTATTCACATAAGACATGCAGGGATTTTTATGTTTTTGCTTTGTTTTTGTTTTTTTTTTACAACCCAAGGGCACGAACTGTCTAAATTAGGATAATGTCTGAAACAAGGAAACGACTACCGTTTCCTTGTTTGCCTGAAAGTCTGAGCGTTGACCCAAAGTAGTAATAAAAGACATTGTTTACTTCTAAAAATGTGTACAATTTTAAAAACATCATGTTTTATATACATTAATTGCAGATTACATTTTCTGACAATACCTCCTGATAAAAGTGATGAAATTCTAAACATTAGTTTACGTGGTGTACTTTGGAAAGGCCCAGAAGACCATCATCTAAATCACACTCCGCATCTTTTTATAGCCGCATAACCGAGGGGTCAGATACCACTCATGAGCCCAAGCTCCGTTAAACTTGGCTGAAGGAGACGTCTGCTTTCGCATGCATTTGGTGTCATTGTCTGCGAGTGTGAATGTGAGCCTGTTGGCCTTGGCTACAACCAGGAAACGCTACACTCTTCATTAAAGGCCTGCGTGTGCGTGTATGGAAATGTGTATTTGTGTGAAGCTCTCTGAAACTAGAATCCCCTCGAATGACTTGTGAGCTCCTCTCTCCACTCCAGGTGATGTGGCCCAGTTATTTTTGACCCAGGCGGTGGGGCTGTCTCTTATCTTGAAACTCTAGATGTTTTAAAAGACACCCCTGGCTACACATCCTCCTGGCTGTAAGTCAGTTCCTACATTCATGTGCCATTTGAAACTCCCCACTGGACATGAAATGTGCCCACCAGTATCTTAAAAATGATTGACATAGCACTCAAAAAACAGGAATCCAATCCACTCTGAATGTGTCCTGTTGTGTACGCAATGTTCTTTAAACCACCGATTACAACTAGACCCAGTACAACACAGAAGAAAACAAAGCTGCTAATTAAGGGGACTCACAAAAAGCACTTCTAAAATATTTCCCGTATTTTTCAGACTTTAAGTCGCTGCTTTTTTCCCATGTCTTGAGCCATGCAGCTTATAGCCTGGTGAGGCTTTTCAGTGGGTTTTTCTTCAACCACCAGGGGGCTCTTTAGCAGGAAGTGAATCATTGGAAGTCAAAAATTGGAAAACAAAGAAGAAAGCGCTGATTTTCATTTAGAACAAGCACATGCTAGCAGTCATTTCAGCTCAGCTTACATTTATAATTTTTACTGCTTGCGTAAAAATTAGTCAGTCAATTAATTAGTCTGTACTGCAACGCTTTATATTGAAACTTATATGGGATCAGCATTTAAAAACAGAAAAAATGGACTCCCTCCCCCCCCTCACATTAAATACTCCCAACATTGTAAAAAAGGAACACTTATAAACAAAAAATAACTAAATTAAGCTAAACCCATTAAAAATACATCATTGGTGGTTTAGTGGACAAAACAGGAAATGAGACCCCAAACCAGACTCTGCTCAAGACCGCATATATTTTTGTGCAGGCCCTGATTACAAACCCACATTGAATACAGTCAAAACAATAGCACTCCTCCTGCTGGACCCCTTGGCTAAACGCTGGTATCTTACCTCTATATTGAGGGGTGAATTTCCTCATCTCCAGAGGCAGGTTTTTGTAGAACTGGTGCTCCCGGGGGATGAGGGGTTTGCATATCGTCTGTTCCCCGAAGCGCAGCACGCAGGAGTGGCCTCCCACCTGGTGCACGAAGGGCTCAAGCATCACCCCCTTCCCCGAATAGGGAGTCCCGTCCGCCTGCATGAGGGCTTCCAAAGCGGGACTCATCCTCATTCCGCATCGGACGGCTGGGCTGTGGAGACCCACGTCGCAGGGGAGGCTAGCTGCTCGGCCGTTTGTTAGGCTCCCTATCCTCAGGCTGTTTCCAGTCGTCTTCACAGGGGGGCGCTGTTGCTCACCTGCTTGACTGGAACGGCGAAAAACAAAGGACGGAAGGGGGAGAAGCAAAACCACCGTCGAAATCCTTTATATCGTCCCTTTTCCTTACTGGAGGAGAGCGCTACTAAGGTCCAACACTAAGCTATGTGTTTTTGAGTTTCATTTACTGTTACTAAGCCAACAGTTTAAGCTACTGAAACGTTTGTTTCCTTTTTGTGAAGGCACACTGTTGTCGCTCTCCTTGCTTAGCTGTTACCGAAACTGACGACAGAGCTGATCTTGAAGCTAGAAAAGCAGCAGAGGACTCAGCAAGCTCCGCCCCCACATCAGAAACAGCCAATCAGAAAGCAGCGGCTGTCGCTGGGAGGAGAGATGGCGGCGAGGAGAGATCAAGCAGACAAAGAAGAAGGAGAGAAAACAGGGGGGGATGGGAATACAGGAAAAACAACAACAAAAATACATTTTAAAATGAATTTAATTATTTTATGCATATGCTAACTTTATCATTAGGTAGACGTTGGGTTTTGTGTTTGTATTCTTAAAGAGACACTGCAGATGCGGAAATTATTCACACATTATTTTGTTCAGTGATCAACAGTTTATGATTAGCAATGTAAAAAAAAAAAAAAAAAAAAGAAAGGCTGTCAAATATCAGATGTTGCTTATCTGGTTATCTTTCATGACCTAACCTCTTTACAAGGTTAAGACTGAGCATTTTTATAACCAGAATCCTTAGTATGTTTTATTAAGATTTTTGTAAAGTGGAAGTAAAGTAATTCATAGTTTTAAATGAAAAACTAAAAAGTGTAGCAGGCTGTTTGTCAAACCTTTTTGCTCTGCGAAAGAAGGTTGGGTAAGGTTAGAAATCTCCATTGTGACTTTGATGGAGCTGCAGAGTATTGCCCAGATAGAAAAATCTGGCAACAAGAAAACTATCAAAAGCTTCAAGAAATCCTGCCGAAGAAGATGCTCCAGCAAAATGTAATTTATTGGTCTCCGTGAAATATAATGTGCATGAGGGAAAACTAACCATGAAAACATAAACTTATCATAAACCTTGATGACAGTATCATGCTGGGACAATTGTTCCTTTTAACAGTGACTGGATAGAGTTGATAAAAGGATCAAATCCTTCTGATATGACTGAGCTTAATCTGTTCTACAGAGAGGAGATGGAAGAATTGTTAGTTTCCAGATGTGCAAAAATGGCAGAGACAACCCAGAACACCTCAGTATTTTATATATGAAAAATAGGAAATGTAGTTTTGAAAAATGTTGACTGATTATGCATGCATGACACACTTTTCAGATTTTTATTTGGAAAAAAGTTGGTTCTTTTGCTTCTACATCTAACTACACATTACTTTGTGTAGTTCTGTTGTATAAATTATAATACATCAGATTGTGCATCGTGACAAAATATAAATAAAGATCAAGTGGTTTCAATATTTCACATCTCTGATGCATACAACAAGCAAGCCTGCATGTCATCAGATAAATGACTTAGAGTCTGTCACATGTGGATTTAACGGTGCATTGCCAAAACAGCTCTATCCAAGAGTTTTGTCATTGATACTAACATTTACTATGCTGATGGAGAGGCAACTCAAGGCCAAGTTCAGACTGAAAATAGGACTGTGTCAAAGGAAAACCACAGCTGGGAAAGCAATAAAAAATGTCCTCTCCTGTTTTTGTAGGCCGATGTCTTCACAAGATTGTTTTAAGAAGCAACAAAATTATTATTCCAGTCATAATGGTCACTAAAGGCATTTTCCAAAACAGAGCCAGTTGACATGCTGTGATCACTTGTTGAAAAACAACTTTTTCTTCCTGCTCTCCTCACAGTAAGCACAGAGTTATCAATATAATAACTACATATTCAGGTTTTAGGAAAGCTTTGCTCATATTTAATATTCACAGATTACAACTGTGCCCCTTTTGTATACAATTCAGTGTTTACCTGCAAAGAGTTAAATAGCAAGAAGTATGTTTTTGAGAGGTCGGTTAACATAAAAATATTATTGGTCATAACAACCTTGTGTTGACAGTACACAAAATATATACTGTCGCACCGTCCCTGTGTTGATGTGCATCAGATCACGGAGGCACTTTATCCAAACTTAGATCTAAACATGAACTATTTCTTAAAACACACACACACACACACACACACACACACGCACGCACACACACACACACACACACACACACACACACACACACACACACACACACACACACACACACACACACACACACACATATATATATACATATACAATTAATTTGTTTTAAATTGCACCCCTCTTTGCCACTTTTAAAACTGCTTGAGGTAGATGATGTTTGCTCTATTTTTCAGTTAGGAAAACTTGAGGCAAATCAAATTTTTAGTCTTGCATAGCCGAAAATTTTGATTTTTTTAGCAGGGAGCAACAGAAAAATGGCCAAGTACTGCACAGAAAGTCCAGCAAAGTTTAGATTTAAGACTGAGATCCCAGTAATGTGAGCTGTCACAGCTCTTTGCCATTCCTGTAACAGATTGTTTGTGCTCAGAGATAATGTGCTCTTTAGATGCCTGTACATTTTCATAAAAGTTTAAAATACTAAATACAGCCAATGCGCTGTTTTTATAAATGTTAAAATTCACTAAGTATTGAAGACACTCTTTCTCAAAAAGCCTTTGTAATATGAATATGCTTTTGGTGGACTGTATTCCTGTTGAATATAAATAGACTCCTGGTTAAACAATCGTAAAATCCTTTATCAAGTTTCTGTTACACAAGAAAAGGCATTATATAAGGCTGCAGGTGAAGGTATGAAGAAATGGGGTCAATGAAAACAACAGGTAGAAGGAAAGTTAAGAAAATATGTTTTTTTTAAAAAAAATTTTTAAATCAAATTAGGTTTGCAGCTGGCAGTGTGCAGATCTGATGAGGAAGGCTTTATTTGGAGCATTTTATTCAAAACGTGTTGAAATTATTTGTTTCATGAGAAACTAACTGTAGCCTGTTGAGATGACTAGAAAAATGGCAATATCTCATGAATGTGTCTGAACTCCATACCTTCAAGAGGGACCAGCTCTCTGCTCCAGTCTCAGAGATGATAGAGAAAGGATTCTTCTTCATATTTAGAATAATGGAGACCTCAGTGCTTTACAGGACATCTGATGTTGCTGAATCCTTTTATATCTTTCAATAGATTTGTCAGAAGATGATCACTTCATATCTGATGCCTTTGAGTATCATAGCAAAGGGTATGAATAAGAATCGAAGTATTATTTAAAAAAATTAAATGCACACTTTTTTGTCTCAAAACATGTTTTCACATTGTCATAGTGGGATATTGTCAGTACTTAAACACATACTTTTTATTCTTTAAGTTTGAAATGTCACAAATTGAGGGAAAAAAGAGGTGGGAATACTTTTTTGATACAATTGTTCTTGACATACAGATGATTTCTCAATTATTGAATGAATTAAAAACTGAATACATAAATAAAAATAAGCCAACAGTTTAAAGGATCTATACTGTAATTATTTAAAGTATAAACAAACAAAGCCAAACAAAAAAACATGCACTGTAGGTTGCTGGTTTTGTGAACAATGAGCTTTAACAAAACCTTAACAAAGCTGGTTTGTAGGTGGCAGAGCACTCTGATGAACTTGTTCATTCATGCTTAAATATATCAAGAGGTCCGAATATAAAATGTCTTTGTGAGTGGCACTAAACCTAATGAGTCTGACTGTTGTGCCAAGCTAGAAAAAGCCAAGAAAGTACAGTCAGGCTCCGGTCACTGGATGGCTACAACCTAATTATGTTCTAATCTCCGATGTTCCAGTTCCTCTCCGGGATTACACATGGGAAAAAAAATATCCCAGTTCCAGGATGGGAGGGAATTAAATGATCAGCACGTGGAGCAGGTGCTCATCTGGTCTCTTAGATCTCCCCGATGGTCTTGTGGAAAATGAGATGGGAACAAAAGAGGTGATAGTAATGTATTTATAATCAGTACCCAGACTGTCTGATCCAATACTGCTGGTATTTTTTAATCAGACCAATTTGAATGTGTGTTTTTTTCCGTGCACTGTCATCTCTACCCGATCCAGCCCTGCCTTACTTCAGCTTTGTGCCAGCTCCAACTTACTGACTCACGTTCCAGGTCTGTGACCCAGAACAACAGATCCAGGTGGTTCCACAGGGTCACTAGTCTGACTGTAAATCAGTGCTGTGATAAAATATGAAAACCCATTCTGGACATTTAATACCACAAGGCCATACAGCGGTCACTGCAGACTTCATCTGACATATCCACCAGATATAAAATAAAGAAAAATCATAAACATATCATTAAAATAGCCTCCACTTTGTTTTTTAAGTTTGATACATCATACTTTGTAAAATGATCATCTAAGATAAAGAGCATTAATATTATCAGGTCAGACATGTGCCTAAAGAAGAGCATATGATGCTGGTGATGATGAAACCCAACTAATTAAATTGAGAAATTTCAGGAAAGTGGCCTTCTTTCATGGAAATCAGATAGCATAAAGTCAATACTGATAGCAGTCGATTATTTAATGTAAGGTGCTTGGTTAAGCTTTTCTTGTGTCTCCTTTCAAAGGGTCTGAACAAAGTCTGAGAAACGTATGACAAAGAACCTTTTATCTGTAAATGCTTAACTAGAAGTGTACAGCTGATTGGCCTAATCCAAGCAATGAAACGTTCTGATCGTTTGAGCGGTCATAAATTAACTTGATTAAATTTGAACTTCTATTGATTCTTGACGGCTTGTGCGGCAACTCTGAAGTGAATAATTGATACCGACCAGTTTGATCTAAAGTTTTTAGCCCACCATGTTCTTTGGTCAATCAATGTCAGATCAAGGTTTTGTGGACCTTTAAGCAGAATTTAATTTGTTCTTCCCACTTCCACTTAGGACCATAACTTACCAGTCACCACAGCAACACAGTAATTTATTTTATTTATATTGTCAGTGTATTATTATTTGCACATGTGGCAACCTGGGCCTTTCTAATTATAAGATGTATGTGACCTTGCTAAGTTGTTATGCCCAGATGTTTTGGCTAAATGTCTGTCAAATCAAGTCAAGTCAAGTCATATTCCTTATGAATAATCCTACTTTCTTAATTTACAAATTTAGAAAGCTGCAAAATAATTCATAATTATTTGTATCTTTGAACATCAGACTGTTGATCGTATCAAGCCTTACATGTGAATGTGTTTTATATTCAATGTGTATACTGATTAAATGCTTATGAATGTAAATAATTTGAAAACAGGTGCAGTTATGAGTATTTTAGCTGCAATAATAGATTGATGACATTTTTAAAAGTAGGGGAAAATTGAAACATTTCCAGAAAGTAAGCAAAAAATATAATTAATTTCTCCATTGGCTGATTAGCCCTTTGACATAACACCATCAGAAGTGTATAATGCTCTTTTTATTGCATTTTCCAACAAAGTAAGAGAGGCCTGTTTTGTCTTTCTTGATTCAGTTGTGTTATGATTCTGTAAGTGATCTCAAGTAGGAAATTACAAGCATCAAAAGTCCAGTGCCAGATGAAACCAGTAGCACTGATCTCTCACAGAGTGTCCTTGGTAAACAGAACTACTGTTGGAAATCAAGTAGATTGTGGATCTCAAGTATTTGAAGAGGTACGAACCACAGCCACCCCGAAAACTCCTAAAATACTTCACATCGCCTCTAAAAGTGATATTACTGCCCCATATAGGTTGTCATGCCACTATCACAGAAGCTAACATCTACAGTCTTCCTTATTGCTGGTTTTGGGGTACAGCCAATCAGTGGCAAGGAAAAGGAATGACTCTCCTGGATTGGGTGGTTTTCAAACAATATTGTGTAAAGTACTGTGCTTACATTCAGCTTCCCAAGCTGGATTTCCTGTCAAAAACTGTAGGTATGCTTTACGAAAAAATACGTGAATTGAAATTGTGAGACAGTTTTGCTAAAGTAATTCTGATACTAAAGTTAATGGAGTAAAGCTTGTGTTGATTCTTGATCTCTTCTGTCTCTTATGTGTAAAATTTCAATCAGTTTAGATGATTTTTTTAAACATTATTTTCTCGGGATAAAAATGTCCTTTTTTAATAATACATGCACGAGGAAGTAGAATTAGGGTAATTACTTTGTTTGTAACTCTTTAAATTGGTGTGTGTGTTTCTTCATGTAATAATTACTGAATAGGTAAGTTTGATTAGTACTAAATGATTGATACTTAAATTATGATGTCATTAATTTTTTGTGCTGAAGTTGAAGTGATATTTTATTTTTGTGCTGATGTTGGGTAAATCCAAATTCCTAGAAATCTTTTGAAATCTTCTGATTGTTTAGACCATTCAATGTTAAGATAGCATTTAGATTGAATAGATTTTTCTTCTTCAGAGATTATGAGACGGATTGATTTATGATAGTTAAAAAATGTAGAATATCCTAACATGCGATATCAGGTTTCCCAATATAAACTGTTAATTATGAGTCTAACTAAAGACTTGATCTACATGAGAGGATTATCTTACTGATCATCAAATGTCCACTGACTTTCTCATCGTGTTACTGATAGGAAAAAGACGTTTCGTAAACCAATTAATCTTCAGAAAGTGACAAATTTATATCTTTTCAGCACCATCCTGTTCAGTGTTATCTGATAATATCTGAGCAGTGTTCTAACCATTAAGCTCAGATGCTTTGTGCACTGTTTTAACAGGAACTATACATGACACTATCAGGGAAATATAGTGCTGAGGAATTCCCAACAGTTTCCTGCTTTAAGTCTAAAAAACACTTTTATTTGCACGCTCCTCTGTCTTTATTCCTTTGCACGTGAGGAAGCGTTTGGTGTGGCTATGAAAACACTGAATATAGAGGGCGTGAGCTGAGATGGTCTCATTAGGCTTTGAGCTGCTCCACTAAAAATAAGAGTGTTGATAAAGATGAGTGCTGCAGGCACTAAGCTGCCCCAATGCCAGATCAAGGACAGCCTTGTTTACTCCACATTCCTTCATGTTGCTCCCACACAGCCACTGCCCTTTCCAAATCTGCAATGAATTAGCCACAAATAAAGAGAGACTGACCACCGCTTAATAAAAATCAGAACACATCTGCCGTAATAAACTATATTTTATACGACGAAACATGTGTCTGAATTAAGCTTAACTTTGCGTCTTCCAAAATAAAAATCTCTGACCACAGGAGGCAAAATGAGTCTTCCTAATGCTTTCACTTTCAACAAAAGAGATTGCGCCGATAAGTTTATGATATAGTTTTAGTAAATAAGTTCCTGGAAAGCAGCTATTGCTTGAACTGATATTAAAACTTGTGAAAGGGCAGCTCAACAGAAAGGGAGTAATCCACAGCCATAATAAAAGTTCCCGTATCAGCGGCAGTATGACTCATTTGAAGGCAACAGTGACAGCAATTTGTCCAGAACAAACCAGATGCTTGGTGTCACTGCTACCTCAGAAAAGTGTATAAAAATATTTACCAAGTTTGTGCACACAAACAAGATTAATTTGACTTTGGTTCTGCTTTGTACTAGAGCCTTGCTTTAAGAAAACCAGGAGCAAATGACAAATATTGCTACTACTATAACTTGATGTAATGAGTATTAGTCATTGTTTCTTTGCAGGTAGATTTCATCAATGTTCTGTAAAAGATATCACAAGCTTTAAATATTGTTCAGTATCTAAAAAAAGAAAGAGAATTGAACAATTGTGAATTTACTAAGACATTAAAAGGACAGGCCTGGTCAGGACTACATTAATTAAAGAAAGAGCCAAGATACTCATGGTAGCATTGTAAGAGCTGCAGAGTTCCACTGCTCAGGTGGACAATCTGTCGACAGGAAAACTTTGTGCACACATTTGTGCATGCTACTAATCTGACTTCTATGAGAGAGACACAAAAGGAAGTTGTTAAAAGGAAGCAGAAGTCTGATTTGCAACTTGGCAGAAGCCACAAAAGACACAGGAACACAAGTGGAAAAAAAGGTGCTCTGCTCAGATAAAACCAAAACTGAGTTTTTTGGCCGATATACAAAACTCTGTCTGTGGAGGAAACCAGCACTGCTTATCATCGCAATGAGGATGTAGTTAAATTCATAGCAATACTTGAAGACACACGCACATCACTCCTTTGACTCTTTAATTGTAAACAATTACAAAAATTATGTAACATTTTCTTTTATGTGTACTATTCATTTTGTCTATCGCAAAAAATCCAGATAAAATCTTTGAAGTTTGTGGTTGCAACATGAAATGTGACAAAGTTCAAGTGGGAGGAGTAGCTTTGCATCTAAGATTGTAAATAATAGCTCTGCACGTGTCTGTGTCTCTGGAGCTTCTCAGCTGACGGCTACATTTAACATCTACAGATAACATCTGAGCAGTGCTGTACCATTGAACTCCGATCCTTTGAGTACAAGGATCCCTTCCTCAAGTGCATTCCTGGAGCTTCACAGAGCCCATGCAGTGCAGCCGGTGTTGAAGTGGTACTGCCAGAAGGAAGCTATCGACATGCCTCACCTCCACAAAGCAACTTTTTCCTAGATGTATTATTTAGTAGAATAAAAATGCTTCACACGCAAAGAAAAACAGGTGAAATCTTCAGTCTTTGCTGTTTGGCATAAAGAGGATTGTGCCAGACATTGTAAATAGTTTGCACAGAGAATGTAATTTTTATCTTCTTTCTTTTGTTTTGTTTTGTTTTGGACTGGCTGATGTTTCTGAAATATTTGAGATACTTCAACCAGTACAAACTTTGATGAGTCATAAACGATCCAGTAAAATCTGTCTCGTTTTCACTCTCTCTTCTCCACTGCCCAATTCAAAGCATAAAAACTACAGATTGAAGAGGAGAATCCACCACTGAAAAAAATCCCCTCTAATGTTTGTGTTTTCTGATATATTACAGAATTAAACATAAATTAGTGTAACTGGAATGCTTCACCTTTGAAAGCAAAATATATTTTCTCAGATTATGCCAAGCATGCAAGAAAGAAAATGGATACTTTCTGATACCACTGCTAACTATACTGTTTTATTTTTGCATACTGAGAATATAAATTGAATATATTATTTAGATGATATTACATTGGAACATGGATTATAAATCTGTTTAGTGAATACAGGTCAGGTCTTTGTTTGACACAACCAACACAGCTGATTTGTGATCCAGTCAATGGCGATTCTCCCAGGTAAACTACATCCTTCAGGTCAAGTGGAAAGATTGTCAGTCCTCTGCACTGGTGGCAGCCAACTTTGGATTCTTTCCTTGACCTTGAGATCAGGTCAGTCTGATTAGAAGCATGTCGAACAACTGGGGGAGGATAAAGAAAGCAAACTGTGAGAAGAAATGAGAAGGAACAAAATAGAAAACCTGGAACTACAAACCAAAAGGGAAAAAACCTAACACTCACTTCTTAGCCAGAAGAAAGAAACTCAACACAGATGAATAAACTGAATACGGAAAGACCTTCACACTAAATAACAATCACAAAATGATCAGAAACAGCAACCAGCAGAGTACTTCAGTTATCCTCCTGTAAAATCCCAGATTCAAAATTTGACAGAGGCAGCAATTAATCAGTATTTGAATTTGCAGTTAATTAAGCACTCTTTTAATATTTTTCTAGATTTCTAAAGTAGCAAATTAAAATTATTGACCTTCAAATGACATGTTCAGCTAAATATGGTTAGTCTCATTGCTGCATGCTGTCTCTGAGACCCAGGCAGAGAAAAACTTCCTTCAACTAAATCTGTAGCGCTGCTAGGTTGTTGATGGTAACCTGCAGAATGACAACAGTTTGTCAAAGTTTCCATCTGAGATGTGCATGCTTCATTACAACGTAGAGCTTGAGCAGAGGGAAGGAGTTTGACAGTCAGGCAAGATGCGCATTGAAAAACAGACACAAACTATCAACTTGGCAGCTTCTATATTCTAATTGTTCCTCCTTTTTATGCACGTAAAGGGCGTAAAAAGCTGTGTGTAAGTATGATACCATGCTGTAAACAAAACCTGACATTTTAGTTCATTTATATTTTCAGTTGACATGCTAAAAAAAGCCTTGATGATAGCGAAGGCATTTGCACGACAGAAGCAGTGGAGGTGGGGTACAATAATCAGCAGATAAGTTGAGAGGAAATAATTACAATGTTTAATGTAGCTGCAATCTTTCAGCATGTCAATAGGAAACCAAACGAATCCTGACCTACTGTTAAGTGGGTTCTTATCCGTTTTTAAAGTTCACTGCAGTCAGTCTGACTCAAGACTAGGGGACTTAAAATATATTGCAAACATACATTAAATGGTTCTGTGAGAATGCTGTGTGTTGCATTTCTCGCTGCTGCATGCTGTTTCTGTTGAAGTTAGTGCATATCATACTTATTGCCTTATCGTCATGCCCCAGTTTCTGCATCCAGTAGATCAATCTGCACCATGCCACCTCACCATGGTAACAGTTTGAAGAGGACAGCCTGTTTGTGTCAGCATTCAAGAAAATGTGTTCATGTTGGATTTATTTAAGGTAAGCTGAGTAACCTAGCTTTAACATCCTACACACATTTCATCCTGTAGGTAAAAATGAGCAGAATACATAAAGGTCTCTTCACACCTAGTGAAGATGTGTGAAAACCTTAAAATAAAATCATCTATTATTACGGCACCATAATCCCACACTGATTAAATTAATTGATGCAGTGTCAGACATGAAAATGCTGCTTCAAGCCTATGACTGATGTTGCTCCTCTCTTTATGGTAGCTTCACATTTATGACATCTGACCAAGATTATTCGCTTCATTGCAAAATCATTCTTTTGAAAATGACAAAAACTTTAGTAACTGATTTTTTGGCTTTTTTTAAAAACTCTTTTTTTATATTTAATAAAATAGTGTAGTTAATTATTGGCATAGTTTTAAGAGATGAATAGCCTGTCTGGTCTGTTTGTTAGAACTCTTCTGTGCTGAAATATCTTTGGTAAGTACACACCCTCCCACACTGACCCATATGGCCTGTCCCTCCCTCGGACATATGACCTCTTTTAAATGACTCAAAGTGTGTGGCGATACCTGCTTCTCAAGCTATCATTTCCTGGATACTTGCCGACAAAATTAGGTCACATTCCACATCTTCAGTTGCAGGATCTGGACAGGCAGGTTCTGCTTGGCTGTGATGTCTGGGTGCTGACCAAATAGTTGCACCAAATCTATTTCACGTGTTCTGGTCTAAACCATGGTTTCTGCTGCCCCACTTCCTCTGTCACGTCTACATCCTGCTGGACATGCGTGCCAGAGAAGCTGGCAGGGATTTATTGAACTCCCAAATGCAACCTTCATTCAACCTCACAAAAGCAACAAACATTTGACCATCCTGCAAATCAGGTTTTAGTTCAGAAATTTGTCAAATAGACAAAATTTTTTTTCATGTACTAAGATTAAAACTTTTAATTCTCCCATGACATGTAATGGATATTAGGCTAAAGATTGTTCCTCTTTTCATTAAATAAAGTATCTCTTCCCTTTTGCTTGTATTCATAGTCCAGCAAGCTGTCAGCGCCTGTCAGCTGCAGAACTCCTAAGTTTTCCTAAGTGCAACAAACACACATGCAGATATTTTCAAGATAAACCAGAAGCGAGCATAACTCGACAAGGTAACTTAAACTTCTCAAAATTAAACTACTTATTTTTACACATGCAACCCCAAAATGCTCTAAAGATAATGCATGTCAAATTTATTTTGTATACACAGAGTCCTCCAAAGGACTTTATGGGAAAAAAATAACAGTAGGAAAAGGTTTTCTCTTATTAGTTAATAAGAGAAAACTTAAAACTGAAGTTAAATTGAAGCTCTGTAAAGTCATAAAAATCTGCCGAGTTAAAACAGGAATGCCAGCTTTAATGACTACTGAGAAGAGTTCACCGACCTGCAAACAATCTTAAGTGGTAAAACATGTGTTTGTAGCTTTGTGTTTTCTTCCTTAGCACACTGCAGATTAACACTTTCCATATGACCCCTGCGCATGTCAAGAAACAGCAGGAGAGAAGGACTTATTCCTATAAGAATATCCCCTCCCTTTTCTCCACACGTGCTGCAAAATAAAAAATAAAAACATCACGTGGCACAAAGCATAGCCAAGATTTGAAAACATAATATTTTGACTTTCATGCACACACATGTCTGCCTGCACTGAAAATGTATGTTTTCTACACACTCAGACGTGCAACACAGAAAGTGAGTCTCACATGAACAGGAGGCTTCGAGCCAAGGCTTCCAAGAAACCTTGGTTCATCAGGTCGCATGGCGATTTTTATAGCTTTGCAGTTATGCAGCAGTTATTTCCTGTTTTTCTTTTTCTTTCAGCAAGGCTTGATTCCTGGAAATTTACTGCTTTTACAAAATTGTTATGAAAAAATATGCGTTGTCATAAAAAGTTTTAATTAAATAGTTAGAGTGAAATGTCTTACAGAAGGATTCTATGAAAGAATGCACTTTGTACTTGGAACTGATTATTACAGCTGCAGCAGACAAACAAGCTTTCTTCTGGCCTTACATTTATGATAAAAAGTTAAAATTAGACCTTTTAGGAGCAAAGTTCATAAAAATGCAGCCTTTTAGCGAACTGGTTCCCTTTTCACTGTATGAACTTTAGCATACATCGTTCTCCTGTTTCCTGGAAAAACAAAGAAAACATCATCTGTTAAAAGTCAGAACCCAGACTCCGCCTCCGCTTGGCTGCACATGGCGGGTGTGTTTTGTTTTCTCTGTGCAAATATAATGAATTCTAGAGTTTCCTCACATATGTGTGGATGCATGTGTGTGTGTGTGTCTATGTACATCTTGAACATGCGTGCGTGTGTGTGTGTGTGCGGGCGTGTGCATGCGTGTGTGTTTGAGATAGAAGAAGGGCTGAATACGGGTTCTGTGTGCTCATAGCTATTATGTAAGAGTCCTTTGGTTCCAATCAGACTATATCTGAACCCCATGACATGATGTAGAGCACAAACTGTTCAAATATTTCAAACCTGCCTGCACACAAATACCAATAGCTTAATGTTTGTCCTTGCATTTGCTTACACTTTTACTGTTGTTTTTACCATATGAATAGGAAGGTCAAATGTCATTATCTAATCGGATATTAGAGAAAATAAAAATGCTATAATGATAAAATTACCTTAGTGACGACGTATTCCTTTATTAAAACACAGAGGAAGACATCCTGCAGACTAAACAAACCACTGCGATGAGGTAAAATATACCAAACTTTAGTAAACTAAACTTAACTTCAATAAATGATGTCATTCTTATACTATTCCTGAAATATGTGATGACAGCTTTGGTTATAATTAACATATTCTCACGCTTCTTAAGTATAAATATTTCTTTTCAAATGAGTTAAAACTTTCTTTAAGACAAAAATGCTACACGCTGTTTGAACTTTGTTTTGTTGACATAAAATATGTTACCAACCAGCATGGAGGTTGCACATCTAGAATGGTGAGGGGATTGCTTATGGTATTAGCACAAACGCTCTGCAGCATCCAACAGTCAGTCAAAACAATGACTAAACCAGACAAACTTGATGACACCTTGACGCATTGTAAAACTTGAGCTTGTGGTGATGCATGAGGCCTGCTGGTCACATTGTGCAACTGAGCAGAAGTAAAACAGCAGCTTATAAAAGCAAAGTTTAGAAGCGACATGGGTTGACCAGAGAGCCAGCTCGGTGCCACCTTCTCATGCCACTAGCAACATTTCTTTAACTGATTGCTTGGTCATATCTCTGACGCATTTTAAATTTGAGTAGAGGGTTGTAGTGTGGGACAGTTTATCGACTCAAATTCTAGTGTTTTATTTTAGACTCCTTGCAAACAAACGCCTAGGCACCAGCTCAGCTTATGAACACTGATTTGAACAACAGCTGGTGTGTTTGAATGTTTTCTCTTTCCCCCGTTCTGACCTTTGATTAGTACTTTATGAAGAGCCATGCAAACAGTAGCTCCACATGCCTATTCCAAACAGATTTATTACCACTATCTGGTGATATTAAAAGTGTTACTGATTATAGTTAACTACAGTGTTTATAAATTCAGCTGAAAGTAGCAATTTTAAGTGCAGCTGTATGCAGTATATTGACCGAGAAGACAGATGAAATGAAAACAAATAGGAAAGATGAGCTGGAGTGAGTAATAATCTGATATTTTACTGATTCATTTCTATTGATTGTTGATTTACATGAGCTCACAAACAGCTGCTGAAGGAAGTGGTTTTATTCTCCGGCCCAACAAAGACTTGGTGCCAGAATAAAACCCGTTTTATGGTGCCAGAGTCAGTGCTTTCAGAAAACACTGTTGCTAAGCAAACACTGGTTCAACATCAGAACCGGTGTGGTGGAAAAACTCCCACAGTGGTCCAATGTTGACACCAGTGGGTACCAATGGAGAAGTGAGAGGGAAAAAGACATTATGTCAGCTACCCAAGAGAGACAGCATGAAGAGAGAATCAGCATATTTGGTGCAAGTATTATGGAGCCACTGGGTTCCCGGCACTGGACCACTCCTTCCTCATATTCTGCTTTTTTTGGCTCCCATAAGTACACAGATACCGATCAAAACCCTTAATAAATTAGAATAAACTAAGTTCTAAAATACACTAGAAAAGTTGTTTTAATTAATTATTTCAAAAAAGTTAAACCCTGTTTTTTCTGAATAATGGATTGATTACACATATCTAACAGTAAATGAAAACCCTAAACTCAAAAGAACATTAGACTGCTATATAGTACCACTAAAACATAGCATGACCAAAATAAGATTTAGTCAATCGTGCCGAAATACTGCTGAGTTGGCACTTGTTCAGTCAGACACCCTCTATAAGAAGAGTAAACAACAAAAGCTAGTAGGTTGCAAAAGAACCCAGATCAACTTCTAAAGTACTGAAAGCTGTGCTTGCCTCAGTTAATGTCAGAACCAGGAAGATCTGCAAGTTAGTGTTGGAACTGAGTTTTACTCTCTGTCAAAAGATCCAAAAGGAAAATGTCCGCCGATCAGTTTGTGACCTCCGAAAACTTAAAAAATCAAACAAGGTTTTTGGAGAGTGTGGACTTCAGTCTGGGTAAGATAAATTATATTTCACACAGCACCAGGCTGCTTAAGACTACATCTTTCCATCAATACATTAAATCAATATTAATTAGGGTTTTTTGTCTGATAATAAAATGTTTGATAACAGAAGAAAACAGAAGAAATCTGAAAGAGGGCAAATTCATTTTCTCATCACTATACAGAAGTCTAATGAGTTTATGTGCTTGATCTTTGTACTTTCCTGGTTTAATTTGCTTGCTTTTTGTTGTGAAACTCATATCTCCTTGTCTTACTTTTGGTTTTGCTTCCTGTCCACCTCCCACACGGTTTCTGTTACCCTTCACCCATCTGTGTTTAGCCAATATAAATACCACCGGGTCTCTCTGGTTCTTTTTTCAGATCTGCTTCATAGTTCTGTCCTGTGTTTGTTTCAGGTGAAGTTTAGCAGATTTGCCCCACTTCCACAGAATGTTTAGATTTCTATTTCAGAAACCCTCCCGTGGCTCCATCTTCAGGAATCCTTTTTCCTTTTTTGACTTAGCCAACATGATATTTGTTTATTCCTTGTTATCTTGCCCATGAGCCTCCAGCTGGTTTCCAACATCAACACACAACATAAAAAAAAAACCTTTTTACTATTCTGCTGCATGTTGATTTCTATCCTGAACTCTAACAGGAAGGCAGATTAATCCAACAGATTGTCTTCAAGAGGGACATAAAGCAGAGAGCAAAGCAGAAATTTGTTTCTATGAATGAAGAAGCAGAATTTTTGGGATTTCTTTTTTTGCTTTTTCAAAACAGCATGGCATGTTGCGTGTGTTTCCCTGAGAGCACAGACATAAGAGGTCAGTAAAACTTTATCATCATCACGGTCTATAAAACACTAACTCACATGTCCACAGTGACTAGTATACAAAGAGGACAATTCAAAGTAAAAATGCTTTACAGCGTCTGTGTTATGAAAAGGATAGTTCATTACTATTACAACTCTATTTATTCAACCCATTTAAACTCTAAATAAGTTGGGGTTTTCCCACTAAATCTGATACAACTATTTGTGGGTTTTATCTTAATGGTTCTGCAATTCTTCTTCAGTCAGACTGGATGAAGAGCAACTCTGAACATTCATTTCCAAGTCCTGCCAGAAATGCTGAGTCAGATTTAGCTCTGGACTTTGACCGAGTCCTTCTGTCACATGGACACATGTTGACTTATCTTTTGTAGCTCTGGTTGTACATTTAGAGACTTGGGGTAAACTTGGATGCTTACCCCAAGTTTTTAGATTGGGGTAAACATCCACCCCAATCTCAAAACTCTTCCAGGTTCTCTTTCACAATTGTTCTGGATTTACATCCAACCATCCACTCAACTACTCTCATTAGCTTTTCTGAAAGCAAACCTAACAATATGATGATGCTACCAAAATATTTTTAACAAAATATTTTACACTTTCTAGGTGTTCTTTCTGATCTGAAAGCACACCTGAAAGCAACCCCAACAAATCCCCTGCTATTTGTTGGGGTTAGTACATAGAAGAAGGTGTGCTTTGTGATCTGAAAGCACACCTTGTATATATTAACCGCAGCAAATAGCAGGGGATTACTACATCTTCTGCCTGGTCTGCATTCCAGACCAGGCAGAAGAAAGTCCTGCCTGGTCTGGAATGCAGTGGCACCATTTATGTAATAACTTTTTTTTTTTTTAACATTGTGTCTATAAATAGGCCATGGGACTGACACACATACCAAGACTATTTTATGAATGCTAACTGATAAGAACCAGGTTATTAATGTATGTTTGCTCATTCCTTTTCATTCAGTCTGCAGGATGCAGGGACTTTACTGATGTCCATAAAAGTAGTTTTCAGAAAAAAGCCCTTCACCTGCTTGTTCTGAGTCAGAAATGCAGCTCTGCTGCAGCGCCAGCTTCACACAAACTTTGTTTTACTTCACTGATCAGACCTTTAAAACACTGACTCAAAGCGATTAACCTCCCCTGTGGCTCAAAACAGGATGGCGATAAGTTAGAATGAGAGTCACTCGCGGCCTAACCTCAATATAAATGACAGCATCTAAAAATTAGTTTATAATGAGCTTTTTAATAAGTGTTCGCTGCACACGTGTTATCGTCTCACGTGTTGGGGTCCTCCCTAGTTTTCCAAATACTCATCAGTCCATCTGCAAACTGAGTGCTACTGCATTGACAACGGACCTGGTTAGTTGTTGTGAATCAATCACAATGGTGTAGGTCGTGATAGCAGAGTGATTGATCTCTACCACTATGACGTCTGTGCTGATGCGCTCACTTTGTTTCAATGTGACATTGGTGGGTTGCTCAATTCACAGTCAAAACGGTGCAAGCTGCTCTCACATTGCTACCTCAGAATAATTACAATCCCACTTCTGAGACCATCAGAACGTTTTAAACACCTGAATGTGAGCTTATGTTCAAAATTCAGTCTCATTGGTTATCAAAAATCTGGAAAACCTGTAACTAAAATGAATGCTAGAAATTTCCATCCAATTTACACCACTTGCAGATATGTGTTTTATAACAATGATTATGGCACCTTCAGATGTTTAGAAATGGTAGCAAAATATGAGCCAGACTTGTTGAGGTTGGCGATTCTCTTCCTGATATTGTGGCTGATTTCTTTTGATTTTTCCATGATATCACACATAAAAGCAGTGTGGTTGAGGTGTGGCCTCCCCAGGCTTGCTATTATTTAACTGAAATGACATAAACAACATTTAGCAAAGAGAAATCATTTTGGTTGGTTAGGTTCAAGCATAGTCTAAATTAAAGTGACTCTGTAAAGGTCATGAGACTTTGTATACAAGGTAGACTCGGTTTCAGCAGTTTATTGGCTGACCTATTTAGACACATGGCATAGAAAAATATAGAAGGTTCCCTGAGACAACTTTGAAAATTATACTGCAACATGCATCATGTTGTCAACATCATATCACATTAATCTGAATGGGCTGAATAACTTAAATATTTGCTTTTTGAAGGCATTCAAACTCCATTGTGAAAGAGGATATAAGTGCTCTTGAATCTGGAAAAAAATAAATGCTTATTTGGTAATTTTTCACCATTGTAGTTCAACAAGTTAAGGGTTACAACTTATAAAAGACTATACTGAAATATGTCATACATAAGGGCTCTCGAGTTGCAAAAATTCATAAAATCTTCCTCTAGTTTTGTCACATCCAAGACTTTTAAACAAATAAGGCTAAGCTTTAAATAAATGTGCTGTGTACCATCTGGGTGGAAAATGCCACAATAAAAGAGCAGTGCTATTCCTTTAGTATGTCATGAAGAGCAATTCAGACAGAAAATACAAAGATTATATATTAACACATTGTCCAATATCCATCATGTGCAGAAAAACACCCAGAATAAAAGATAATTGTTTCCTTAAATTAAACCTAATTTGTTAATTTGTTTTGTATTCACAGGCTATATGAATGAGAATGTAAACATATGTCCCTTAAACACAGAGGAATAATGTGATAAATGTTAGTTTGTTCTGTAGTGTTTGTAGTCAGTGGCTGCCTGAACAGAGCAGCACTTTTAAATTGCTGCAGTGCTTTTTTCTGCTCATTCTGAAGCACGTGATGATGGATGCACGTTTGTAGAGGTTTCCACATCTATTACTCCATCACCTCGTCCTTCCAGAATTCAATCCCCTTCTCTCTTCATTTATCATTTCTCTCTTTTTGCTTTTTCCATCACTTATACTACTTGAGGATGATAGACATTTAAATTTTTTTTTCGACATTTACAAGGTGTTTTTACTTCCCTCTATGATTTCTATGTGAACTTCATTATTGTTTAATGACGCAGCTTCACACCTACCCTGTCCCTGCCTCTGTTTTCCCACTGCTCCTGTGACACTTGCTCCATTCACAGAGCCAATGTCTTACTCCCACAATGTATTGACAACCTCCCCATCATCGATTACTGCGTTCAGGCACATTCTGTGTTCTCGTTCGCTTCCTCCTCTCTGCACCTGCGCCTTGCTCTCCACCGCCACCCCTCTGTTTGCTGCAGTGTGGAATTTTCCAAGTGCTGCAGTGCTGAGGCTCGAAGTGATGCTGGAAAGAGAGATGAAGCAGCGTGAGTGCTGTTTGAGACATAGAAAAAAAGAGACTGAGCCATTGAGGGGAAGGATCCATCACCTCATTTCTAGCTCACGTGTTAATGGAAAAATACTAGATGGACAAAATGATGAAAACGAAGACGTGTTGGTGATCGCCTTTCTTCACTCAAGTTATTTAAAAAAATAAGATAATAAAGTAAAATATAATGGACATGGGTAGATAAGCATAGCTGGAGGAGCTGGAGAGCATAAAAGAAGTGAAAGCACCTGAGTTTTACATACAAGTCAGGTGCTTTAAATGAATCTATGCACACTCATCGTTTGTATATATTTTTTGTTTTCCTAAATTTTATTACAATTTCTGTCTCTACATTTAGCTAGTAAAAATATATCTGATCATTTTAGCCACAGAAAAGAACAAACTTAAAAGTTTTACTACATATAACACTAGATTTACATTTAAACTGTTCACACTGTAAAACTTTCTGTTTCTATTATTTTACTGTAGGTTTAAGTTACACTGGAATTACATAAAAAACATATAAATTACGTAAAAGAAAACCAACAAGTATAATAACCTAAAATATGGGGTCACATGTTCAGCAGCTGCAGGTTGTGCATTAATGTTCAGACAGATATCTAGATAAGTGGTTGAGGATGAGTCGTATTCATTGCAGGGTTTGATGAATATATCTGTAGATACAGTCAAGTCACAGTCAGACACTGCAGCATCTTTGCTGTGAAAGTGGAGGAGGTGATTGCAAAAGTGTTAATGACATTCTGTGAGTGTGACGCCGGTGCAACAATGAGTGTCTGTGGTAATAGGTGCAATCCGGGGTACAATTTGCTCCGTTTGGGTCGGGTCACTGTGGATAATCAGGAGATTGATGGAGACAAGAACCGGAAGGGGAAGGCGTGTGAGCAATCTCACACCATGGATGTTTCCCTGTATCGAGAGTGATGAGAAGAACATGACTTAATGTGTCATGCTTCTGTAAGGGTTATTTTCACATTTCCATTACTCATCCACTTGCATAAAAGGGTCAGAGTTTTTCTGATTTATACTTGAGACATTTACTTGTTTTAGGTGTTCAGTGAGTCAAAAAAACAAACAAAAAAACAAACATGTGGAATTCAGATTTCCACAGAATTAAGTACAAAAAACAGTTATTGTTAATGGATATAGTTTACTTTTTTCACCACAGTGAATACTGTAATGTTTGATTTCTCTAATGTTTGATTTACTGTTTAGAATATGACAGGGCATGTAAAACAGAATTAGACGGTAATAATACAGCAGTAGGCCTTGCTAGACTTTGTATTTCACAGCTTCCATATCTCAAGATTTGTCCTCAGTTTCTGCATCAGCCATGATGATGAATGTTTATTCAAGTTGAAGAACCAGCTATATACTGGAGCCAAATACCTCCACGAAACCAATAGCAAAGTTACTTTGTAGATTACTTTTTTCTGCATCATTACGGTGGAGGTAAACAGTTGTATGAAGATATTTGGCATAGTTGCAAACAGAGAATTAAAAAAAACCTTTAAATTTTGATAAGCCAAACATTTACAAAAAATTTAACTGAAAATATATTTTATGGTCAATCTGCAATAGAAAAAAATCTAAAAAATGTAACATGAAGTTAAATTTAGCAATATAAATAAAAGTCTTGTATAAATAGAAAGTAGTCCAGTAGACACAGTGAATATCAACAAAAAACAAGTTTGGGGATCTATTTATAAGTTTGTTTGCACAACAGGTCAATGCTGAACTTGCTGTTGCCTTCTTGTGGCATGGATCAAGGGTCGGCTTGCAGTGGTTTCTTAGAACAGCTGACTTTGATTTATGGCAACAGAAAGGTACATGTGTGGCAATTAAAATTGTGCAGGCTCTCTGTGGGGTAATTACTCTACGTAAAACTCTCTTCACAATCATGCTTGCCATAAGACAACAGAAAAACATTTTTTAAAAGACTTGTTATATATCAGGACCTACTGTACGTGCTGCTATCCTACTTCATTAAAGTTTGATACAGAATTTTTGCTGAAGAAATTTGTGGCAATTTTTTATCTCTGGCAACTTTGTACACATTATGTAATGAATCACTGCTACAACAAGTCCAAAATCCTGCACAGCACATTATTATCTGACCAGAGAGGATTTCCCAACAGATGTGTGTGTTGTTGTTGTTTTTTAAGATAGTGTTCACAGCACTGAATAAATATCAAACCAACTCCAGAATCATTTAAAACTTTGGGTATTTTCTCATTCCTGCATTAATTCCTAAAAATTTTTTCATTATATATTCCATCCATCCAACCATATTTTTTGTACCAGTGCATCCCTGTAGCTGCTGATGTGTTTCAGCATCTGTTCAACATAAAACTCACAAGAGAACAAATCATTTGGGTAAGCCAGTTGTGGCTACGGTAAATTGCTACAAATAACAACTTACTGAAACAAACCTAAATTAGAGTAATAATTAAAACATTTAAAATGAGTAGAGCTATAATAAATACAGCAGGACGATAAGAAATGTTTGTATTTTGCTACCATTCACAGCAAGCTGCATGATAAAATATCTCAACATACTAATTGATCCCTTCACTAATAGGAGCAAAAAGTCTGATGTTTTTCTTCAGTTCATCATTAGTTTAATGACATGGCAGTTCAGCTTCAACAGGGCCTTCAATGAAAAGATGGTGTGCTGATCAACTGCACATTAAAGGACCCCTATCATCAGACAGAAGAAACATTGGTGATTGAAGTGTGACATGTACAAGGTCTGTACACATTACCCAGCATGGCTTTGTGGGAGAGGAGTTTTCAACACTCCCCTGTGAAATTTTCACTGCTCTTTTTCTGTCACTTTCTGATGCCAAAGGAAACTGGACCCTGTGAGCCTTCCTGGCAGGAGGGGTTTTATTGGAATCCCTTTAAGGCCTGGGATCTAGGCCAAAGTAGGCCAATGGAGCAAGTCCTGCTCATCTGTCCTCACGAGTAAAAACTTTGTGCAAACTCTAAAAGTAAACTAATGGGGGGGGGGATCCCCAAAGGTTGTACTGCAGGTCGTAGTGTGATCAGCTTCAAGCTTTTGACATAAAATGCTGTGTATTCTTTCCTGTAAGTCTGCTGTGCATGTACTGGTTATTCAGCCTGTCTGAATCAATTTGTCCTGAGGAATAATCCCAGAGTTGCGTAACCCTGGACCCCCAGGCCCACCGTTACAACCACCAGTGGTAAATCCCAGAGATCAAGAAACGGATCAGACAGAGTGCACAAAAGCCAATGGATAGAATGAATGAAACAGAAGAAGCAGGGGATGTAAAGCTGTTTCTGGCAGGCAGCAAAAGGGCATCTGGTCCTCTGCACTGAGGACCCAGCATGGATGGGAGCTTTGAGACTGCAGACAAAGCTCGCTGCCAGTAAAGACAGTGGCTTTAGCTGTGGCAGCAAATGCCAACACAAACTCCCGATGAACAGCGTGACCATTTTACTTGTCTTGTAAGGAGCACTGAAGTGGCACAGCCTGTGCAAACAAGTCAGCTTAGGAGGTAATTATGAGAGCAGAAAGCACACTACTAACATAATGCAATGGATCAGATTAGAAGTTTTTTAAGCTTACCACCTACACACCTCCCTAATGATCACATGGTTGGAAGAACAGCTGAAGCAATTTTAGTTGGACAGGAAGACAGGTAAATTAGAGTGTGCTAAAAGACAAGAACAGATAAATTTAGCCAAGGGAACATATGGAATTGAGACTGAATCCTCAGGGGGCTGAAGTCACTTCATTTCCACAGCTCTTTAACATATCTTCTGTCAGTAAAGTCATTAAATATCTACTGAGCCCCAGAATAGAAACAGTTGCCTAAGAGTACTAAGATCTCAGCAAATAAAAATGTACTGTATGTTTGGGAAATACTTGCACATTTCATGTAGTGACTTGCCTTCTAGAACTTGTTTTGAAATCGGCGACATGGCTCTTTGCTGAGGGCTTAGCTGTGTCTGAGAGTAGCAGGAGTGCTCATAAAGCAAACAACCAAAAAATCCCTCAGTTCCTCCCTGAACAAACGTATTGCTTTGTAACATGTCCAGTCTTTAGACCAGGGTTCCTCATCTCAAGTCCTCGAGGACCGGGGTCCTGTCATTTTTAGTTCTGTCTCTGGTCCCACACTGAATCAAATGGCTGAATTACCTCCTCAGTATTCAGTCCTGCTAATGACTTCATTATTTGACTCAGATGAGTTGAAGCAGAGACACATCGAAAACTTGCAGGACACATTAGAAAAGCGAGGTGAGTGACCAGCCTGCTCTGTAAAGAACATCTCTATTTTATTGCATTTTATTGCGTGAAATACATATTTAATCACCTGATCTGGCTCTCACTGACCTGTTAGTTCATCTTTAAGAAGTCATCCTATTCTCTAGTCTGGTCATTGCCTTTCTATTCAATTCCACTTGATTCTCATCTCCCTTCAGTGCTCCAACTGAGATTTCTCCCATAAAGCTTGATTTGTTTGGCTGAATTTCAACCAAGATAATTAGCAAACAGAAGGAAAAGTTGTGAACGATGGTGTTAATTTTCTGTGCTGTTTTATAATTGTAGTCTGCCTGTAGTTTTAGCATTGGCAGAGGAGGAACTGAACGAAGCTGTTCAGTCTGTGTTGGCCACGTCTCCAAATAATGAACTAACATTAACAGACATCTTGTTTGGTTCAGCATTTCTCTCTTGGTAGTGGAAGATGGTTGTATACAATTTCCAGTAAGCTTTGTAGCGTCGAACTGTCTCATTACATGTGTATGGGCCAAATGTTAGTGATTGGGTATTGAAACTTCAACAGAGTCCTCCAGTAATCAATTGTTTTTCAATAGTCGAGGGTCCAGACCCTCTGTACAAGGCAACATATAGAACAAGGGGGTGGTTTTTACCAGGTACCTGTCCTTCACTTTTTACCGGTATGAAACCCGTCTGACGTTTGCCAATGACCATCTGAGAAAGCATTAGAGAAGTCCGTGTGGTCAGATGAGACCAGAACAGGACATTCTGTTATGAACTCCACTTGTGTTTGGCAGAAGAAGGATAAGTACATCCCTCTAACACCATCCAAACTTTGAAGCATCAGCGTGGAAACATCATGAGTTGGTGAACTTCCCTACAAAGGATGCAGGACAATTGCATTGTATTGAAGAGAGTATGGATGGAAAAATCTTTGAAGGAAACTGAAAGTTTGAAAAATATTTATATGAAGAAAAATCCCTGCTGAAATCCCTGCTGAAATGTGTTTACACACACTCAAATGTGTGCAAACCTGATCAAGAACCAATGTTCGACCTGTGTAATTGGGAATATGTAATTCATTCAATAAAAGCCAAATTAAATATTTAAAAGTCACTCAATGTGATTTTTTTAAATCTCTGCTGTAATAGTTAAAGTTTACCCATAAAAATTAAAGACTTATTCTTTTTTAAGTGGAAAAACTTGGAAATTAGTGGTGTATCAAATACTTATTTTCCCCACAATGAACTAGGCAACCAACAACAGGTGCAGCCACTTGTACATCTTGTTCTATTCATGCAAACGCAAAGCCATGTTTGGGAGGCAAACAACTACCTGCCTGTCTCCTCTGCTGTGTTAATGGTGAAAGATCGGGCAGGAAATCTCTTCAGTGCGATCTTGACACAACAGCTGAGAAGCTCGGATTTGATCTAAGGGGTTAGGCCGGAGCTGACAAAGTGGTGGTGTTGCTGACAGACCAGCTGCATCAGATACTGAGAACAAAAGTTGAAAACAAAGTGTTTATTTGGGAACAAAGTAGATCACTGAAAGGACGAAATGTGCAGAATGAAGAATGGTCACAAAGTCTACAATACTTTACAAAGTCAATCACACCCTCTGAACTTTATTACAACTAAAATCTTAAAAGTGTGACCTCTGTTTCTGTTTAGCCCCAATTAATTTGATGGCCCTAATTAAAGAAGTGCGCAAGTAAGTTTTATCTGCTCTTTCATATGGATTTGCAACACAACAAGTTTGTCAGATGTAAGATTTTGGAACAAAAGGACATTCAAATATTTGGGAAGAGCAAAAACAATCCTCATGAAGTAAACTACATAATCTTTTCTTCATCCAATAAAAACATTTGCATCCAGAGAGGCCTGCTGAGAACAACTCCAGCTCCCTTTTACGTAAATAAAGGGTCAAAGTGAAATGTCAAACATCCTGCCTCGGGCTCCAGCTGTCGTCACAGCAAATCCCTCAGGACTCTTCATGCATCTTCTGCATATTCTTTTAAAAGGGACAAATGGATAAAAATCCATCAGAATGAGTGAATGTGCACCTTTGCATGATCGTCTTCTTAACAACCATTGATCCTCTTTGTTCATTGTCAAGTGTCAGCAGAGCAAAGCTGCAGCAGGATGCAGATGAACCATCACATGCAGCAAACATAAGTACAAGTAGAGTCAATGGCACTGCAGTCTTGTGATACACTGAGATCAGTTTGCTTACGTAAGTCTGAGGAAACATTGGATATGGCCCACTGGCAGCAAATGAAGAGGAAAAGACCACTGATCGTTTCCAGGCCTATTTGAAGAAAAAATAACTTAACCAAGTTAATGTATCTATATTTTGAGAAAGATATTTGAAATTATTTTTGGAAAGTCTTATGTAAAACTGTTTCAGCAAGAACATGAAACATCTAAATGAGCCACGTTGTTCTGTGTGGAAGAAAATATCACCAGGATTCTGACTTTATTTCATTGCAAACAATATAAACCCTTGATACTGTTTTCTGTCCCTTTTTTAACATTGCAACCACAAATGTATTTTATTGAGTTCTGGGTTCCCACAGTGCATTATAAGCCTGGCGGGCCACCAGGCTTTACTTGTGCCCACACCAGGCTTAGCATTGTTTATTTATTTTAGGCTTTTTTAATTCTTACCTTTTTTAAAAGACTTTATTGTAACTTTATTTAAACTATCAAGTGATATTTTCAAATTTCCTGTTAACTTTAAACATTTTTTAACTCAAAAACACGACTTGCTGCTGGATGAATGACTGTCATAGCGCCCGAGCTCCAGGCTTAGCAAGTTTTCAGGGGAAAACCATGGAGTGTGCATGTAATAGAACAGAAAAAAACTAAACAGATTTGCAGTGAACACTTTTTACAAGGTAAGAAAATTATTCGTATACTTTTTGTAAGTAAGTTTAGTAAGACACAATCAAATATTGCATTATGTAGAAGGTGCACGTCTAATCATTAGTAATCATTGAGAAAATGCCCCACCATCATATAGCCTGGCATGAGCAAAAAACTGGTTAGCATCTAGATTTTTGCACACGTTCATGGCTGCTCCAGTGAAGGGAGTATGCACCTCATTTATTCCTCTTAACCTCTTCACCTTGTGTTCTGATACTCAGGGATGTAGTAATATAACACCAGGAGAACCTGTGTGCGTGGCTCAGCCAACTCCACTCTGGAGACAATCGATATGTATGTCTGTCAGGGAGAGAAAACACAGAATGAGCTCTGGGACATAATTAAAATGACCTAGTAGACTCTTTTTGAGCTTCCCAGGAGAATTTGATGAAAAGAAAATGTGTAAAATGATCTCAACACGTGAGGTTGAGTGGACCCAGGGGGTGACAATCTTCCTGCTAATTGGGACAGCTCTGCTGTTAACTCGTGATCTTAGCTGTGATCTTGTTTCAGGGGGAACTCATCAAACCTTTCACAGTCAAATCATATGAGCAGATTTAATGGAGCACACACTAACCCAACTGGAAATGATGTGTTACCAGCTTCAAGCCAAAACTATAAAATGTTACAACGCAATCTCCTTTACGCTTTCAGCAAAGTTGAAAAATAGTTTTACTTCAGTAATATACTTTAAAAAAAAACATTAATTAACAGTGTACTTTCTTTAGACTTTTATATGACCTATTTCAGCAACCTTGGCTCATGGATGGGTAAATGGATAAATAGTAAGATTACTAAATTCATATTGCTAAACTATAGATTTCAATAAGCTGAGGTTTGTATGTTTAAATTCTATTTAAATGTTCAATTCAATATACTTTGTATCTTCCCTGGGTAAAAGATTTTTAAAAATGCTTACAACTAAATCAGCTTTGATTGCAAATATCTGGCAGCACAAAATATAGAAAATACAACCTCTAATTTCATAGTCATTATTTTGCTGATAAAGATGCTTTTTTATATAATTCCTGGTGTGTTGATTATAATTCCTAAAAAATAAGTGTATGCATTTAAAAATGAACAGGTAGATGAGGAACATTTAATTCTTCCAGGGGTATAAATGATGTCACACAGAGACCCATTTGTCTTTGCTCACCTTTAAGATGGGAAACACAAGAGACTTAAGAGATGGGTTTCGATCATCATTGGTGATGAATTATCTACAAGAGAACAGCAAGTCACCCAAATTTGCATTTAAATTTATGTATAATTATCTGGTTACATAAGGGTTTAAAGAGAAAAAACACATAATGTGTCACCAGTTAAATGACTTTGTGTTCTGTTTGAGTTTTTTCTGTAATGTAGGTTTCATTTTATGAATCTATTTTCTGCTGTAACCTACTCACCTCCCTTGCTTTGTTTCTTAAAGGTAAACCAGGTAAAACAGGCCTAATGGCTAAAGTGCTTATATGCTTTTTAAATTGTCTGCTAATTTAATTTTTAAAAGTAAAATGCAAATTTTAAGTTTCAGTTTGCTGCACTGCTCGCACTGGATTAGCTGTTTTTGATTTAATAAATGTTTGTATTGGGCACTTAATTTCTGTAAATGTTTTTAGGGGTTCAAAACCCTGAATAAGAAAATTCACATACAGCAAAGTAAAAATAAAGCTCTTATTAAATTATACTCCATCTGCTAAGCTTCCTCCGGCTTTTGGTTCACACACAGTATGTCAAATAAATGTTTACAACTGGACTTGTCACAAATATGGCTGGAGGAAGACATGTTCATCTCATAATCGTGCAGTCAGGATGATGGCAAAGAAGGTAAGTGTAAAATCATGTTACTGCAATAAAGATAAAATAATTATTTATGCTTTTGAAACATTTTTACCATCCTGCCAATATTTAAAGACGTTGCTGCATGCACAGGTGTCTGACATAAATAATACTGATATATTGTTACATTTGTAACCAATACAGTTCAATGTTGATGTGTTTTTTACTGTCTCCAGGAGGCCAGACTTCTTGGCGAACATAGCCAAACAGAAGTGCATTCTCAGCCCTCTTCTTGCTTTTTTTTTTTTCTCTCTCCCTTCAAGATCTGTGTAAACAGCCGGTGGTTCTGGTGACATGAAATTAGCTACGTAAACATACATGGACAGGAGGATGATTGGTAGGCGTGCAGAAATGTGGCTGCAGCACCCAGTGTTCATAAAATCTCGGATCTGCTGAAGCGACATTCCCGCTTTGCTTAATGCACATGGCAAAGACAGTGGTGAAGGCTCTCTCATTACCACAGGTGTTTAAATAAATGACTCTGTGAATCATCAGACTGGGATCATCATGAGGCTGTGGCTAAAAGAGCCTCCCCTTCATCAGACGACCTAACAAACTAATAACCATTAATCTTGGAGCCAGCAAATGATACTCAGCACTCTCGGGGCTTTAAATGTAATTTAGTTTTTTGCTGGAGTCAGTGCTGAGTAAGAAGATGTGCACTTGCGCCATGGCAACACTGTTTCTTGCTAAGCTGAGTAACAGAACACAGCTACAACAGGAACATGTTGATCCAGGGGTCAGTCCTTGCTGTTTTATTGCAGGCCCCTCTCAAAGTAAAGAAGACCCTATTTTTGGAGCGTTCGCTCCGTGGATTGCGTTACACCGCTGTGCAAAGTGTGAAACGGTTAAACGCTAACAAGATGAGAACAGCACTAGTTGTTTTAAAGTCATACCTCGTAACGCAGCAGCTTCCAGGAAACCTGCTTTCAACATGTTATATTAGTTCAGGTTGAAACACCAAAGAGGAACATGATTTGTATATTTTTATCCTGTCATTGACTTCCTTTAAATTCAGTTTGTGTGTTACTCTGTGGCACAAGCCATCTCTGTTCCCACTGTTTGGCTTCTTTACGTCGAGTGAACCGAGGGCTTCAGAGGGACAAGCCGAGATCTGAAAAGAGGAAGCGCAACAGGGAGTAGGCTTGCTAAATACAGGAAGTGAGACTATTCTAAGTGTCTGCGCCAGACAAAGCTCTCATCCTGTCCCCTGTGCACACACAGCATGCAACAAATTCACTATAACATCAATCAAGTGTGTTTATTTCAAGTGTGTTGAACACATTTCAGAAACATGGCAGTTCTAATTGCTTTACATCATGAAAACATAAAAAAATATATAATTTAAATGCCTTTTATAAAAACAAATACAGTTACTTGTAACTAATTTGAACTGTTTTTGTCTGAACAGAGTTCATAAATCCAAATGTGAACAATCAATCAGCACAGCCCAAAAATTTAGTGGAGCTTCAGTAAATTACACATTTTGAAGGTTTTAAGGGTTAATGCATCAGCCAACACAGCACAAGGTGAGCCAACTTAATAAGGAACAACCTTCAGCCTACTGGAGTTGTATTTGCACTTCCATATTCTGCTATAGTGGCATCCCATCTATCTGCTTACTGTATTTCCTGCTCTGCTATTCCACCTTTTAAAGGATGCTTCAGAAGTTTCAGTTTTGCCTGTCTGAGTTGCTTTCAGCCGCTCCCCACCTGCAGAGCCTGCAGTGAAGCAGAACTTCTATATTGAAATGAAATGATAATGAAGGATCTGACATGCACTCACAAGCACAACTACATCGCATGTATCCATAAAGGGTTTTCAACAAAAGGGAATTAACAACACCTGAATCATCATCTGAGACTCTCATGGAGGTTTTTTTGTAAGACAGCTTAAAAACAAAACTCAGATGACGTGAGACGAGAGACCACACTGCGTGAACTGATCCTGATGGTGACCACAAGACGTACAGCTTTTCATGATGGGTTGTTACACAATACCTTGGTTTGTAGATGAAAAACTTGCCACCCTCTTTTTATGTTACTAAAAACGCAGTAATCTTTTTGCTTCAGTCAAATGATGCTCCCTTTCTGTCCCAATGCCTGGAAAGTCAAAGACAAGTAAAGATTAAGATACTTGTGCTAAAAAATTTGGAAGGTAGAAAACTTCATCCTGTATGGCAACTGTGATTTGTTTATTTTATAATTAATATTATTTGACCACAGTTGTGTTTATTATATTTCTACATCTTGTAAAGCACTTAGTAAACAGTGGCACTAAAATTAACTTGACTAATTTTATGAACTTATACCCAAATTTTGTACACATATGCAACTAAACAATTAGTTTAATTCTCAAGGCACTCTGCTACTTTAAAAAAACTACTATGAAAAATATAATTTTTTTTGAACTCATGTAAATAAATCTAATTCATTTGTATAGAACTTTTTCAAGATTTTACATTACAGCTATATTCAATGATTAAGGTTCTGATGGGCCATTTAAACCTGTCATAAATCGGTGGAGTGGAGGTGATGAGGCAGAGGCAGGAGACCCAGGATAAAGTGGAATAAATGATTCAATGGCAGGTCTCAAAGTAGCACAGTCCAAAACTTAGTCCCAGCACCGGTCAGCACGGCCGAGCGGAAGCCTGGGCTCGACACCGGTAGCACCGGGTAAACGAAGGGCAGGAGAACAGACTGGACAGAATGACATGCAACACGACAAGGACCCGACAAAGACGCTGACACACAGGTGAGACTAAATACACAAGAGGTAATCAGGGAACGAGACACACCTGGGAACAATCAAGGGGAGGACAGGACAACACGGAGAGCACAGAGACACAGAAACTCGAAATAAATACACAGGAAAACAGGGATCCTGACAAAACCCTTACCTGTGTAATACCCACATTTTGTTATTTCATAAATAAAACCATTTTGTGTCTGTTGAACAATCCCCTCTAAATCAGCTTCATTTATTAGCAGTTGGGAACTTTTTTCAAACACTATTAAGGTAAAAATAATGAAAAAAGTTAAAGTTTTCTGTTAAATTTATTTGTCTTTCATTTACTGATTATTTATGTGAGACCATATTCCCACTGTTTTTGGTACTAATTGTTGTTGATCTTTGTCACTTCGTAGTGTTTTAATTTTTTTATTTTCATTGTTAAGTGACATTTTTGACAGTAATGACATCTAAAGAAATGTAATTATTTTTACTGCATTGGTAAAGTGAGTTCTTGCACCTCTAACACTTTGGTGCCAAATATAAGTATGCAACGACATGCACTAGTCCTCAAACATTTAGTTTTTGGGGGCATTATGTTTTTATGTTATTAAATTCACATCAAATAGCACTCCATATAAGTCAAACTAAATAAACTAGAGACATATGTCGTTTTTTGCAGGTGCGAACACTAGCGATTGCAACTGGGAAAACTAAAATAAATAACGTAACCTCTGAAATTATCCTGCCAGCGGTCCTGTCCGGTCAACAACTAGAAGTGTTTGGAGAACTCTATTTAACTAAAAATAAGACAAAGAAGTCCCTGAACTGTTGAGAGGATGAAATCGAATATCAAAGGCAGGTGGTAATAAGTCACATATGTTCGTTCCCAAATGCTTAATGTGCGCTGATAAGAGATCAGAATATAACAATGTTTCAGACTTTATTGACATATGCTTCCAGGCTTATGTTACACTCATACTGTTGAAAATTGATATCAAACACTTGCATTTAGTTTTCAAATTGTAATAAATTTCTTACATTTTTGGAATGAACCTGAAAGAAAATCCTGAACATCTGACTATAAATAGAGAGACATGCACTGTCTTAAGCCAAAAAGACAAGTTCAAACCAATCGTCTCTTTCCCATTTCTTGCCAATGCAAGGGCGCACACACACTCTCTCACACACACAGGCACAAGCACAAAGTAAACCTATCATGTGTCTTGATAAGAAAACACTGGGTTCAGTCCTCCAAGGAAAAGGTGTGAATAATCTGCAGAGTCGAGTCATCAAAAAACAACTATGACAGATACAGAACCTGTCTAGAAAACATGCAGACAATAAAAGCAAAGTGAATCATTAAACTGCACAAAGGTCAAAATATGTCTATCAACAGAAGGAAAATGGAGATGTGTGCAAATCATACAAACCCAACACAGTCTGAGGGATGTAGAGTCAGGCTGCCTCTGATAAGAAATAATATTGATGGCATGTTATGCATGCCATCAATATGTTATACATATAACATATCGTATATGTTATATGTATAAAAACTTTTTTTCTAAGAACTAGTTTTTGGAAAAATCTATAAACTAGTTTTTAGAAAAATCATGTTTGAGACGCTTTTTCACAAAGTTAAATTGGTTCTTAAAATAACTCTGAATCAGATATCAGAAATATACGGTGGCCCTGAGGTGCAAATCACTTCAAGATTAACATAGCACAATTACAAATTACAATATTGAAATAGGAAAATGCTATTTATTATTTTTATAGGATGTCAAATAAAAGCCACTGTGGCCACAGGATGACCTATTAGTTTTGCACATAAGGGCTTATGGGAAGGTAAATTTATACTATCAACAAAAGAGTGAAAGAACAACTCAGGATGAGGAGTTATTATTGTCAATCAAAATGAAAAACACATGCAGCCGCTAGGAGTTTAGAGATCCTGAGCTGAAGATTTCAGGAAAAAAAACTAAGAAAAGGAGAAATAACAGATAGAAATCCATAAAATAGAATATTGCAGCTTGGATAGGTGTGCAGGTGTTTCACTGACTGAAGTAAACAGTTTCTGTAGTCAAACTGTATGTTTTTTCTCCAGTATACATACTGAAGAAAAGCAAATGTATAGTTAAGTTACACAACTCCACCGCTAAAATTGTGTAACTAAAATAAATTGTGTTTTTTTGCAGTTTCCTTCATATATTTCTCAAAGTTCATTGATGACATTCCCCCTTTTTTTTGATAATTTGGTCCCTTTACACAATCACTGACAATCATTTAACAGTACATGCAGAATGAAGAGGAAGTTTGGATCTTCTCATTTAAATTACTCTATTTTTAACTTTCGAAACTAAAATTTGGGTGGCATTCAGGTTCTTCGTTCTTCTCATGTTCTGAGGAAGTTCTTTCAAACATGGCCGACTTTATAGGAGATAGAAACACAGAGGTTGTCCAGTTCTGATTTTTCTCTACATAACCAGTTTGCTTTACCCATAATGGCTAAACTCAACTACAGCAAAAGTTTTCAAAATGCTACTTTAAGTAAACAGTTTTTCGTATCATTCAAACATTTTAACCAACTCTGTTGGGTTTTAGCCCTAAACATCTTCTTAACCCAATGCTACACATCCAGACGAGGAAAAGGAAGATAATATTATTTAATTTAGTTAGACGGTAGCAGCAAACACTTTTCCATTTGGTTCAGACACAGGGAAAACATTGGTTGCAGCTAAACTTTTCATGATAAAAAATGTAGCTGAACGTTAAATCATCTCAGACCTCATAGTGAAAAATGATAATATTGTTGTTTTGAGACTATTTTGAAGTAATATAAGGGTCATGGCATAATAATGCAAAAACAGATTCTCAAAGATCAATAAACTTTAAATTCTAATGAACATTTAACACTGGAAGAAACTTTAAATATCCAAAAAATAATATTAACATACATAACAACTGAAACAATAAATAAAATACATTATGAAGTCTTTGTAGACAAAATTGTTCTCTAAAAAAAGGGCTAGTTGAGAATTTTATCATCCAGTTTTTGGTAAACAGAAACAGAAAAGAGAAAAACAATAAATCATGCAAATGAAAATGATTGAGCTTGTTTTAATTTATCATGTGATTAATTGATTTGTTGTTTATTATGAAAGGTCTAGTTGCAGCTCAAGCTAGTTATCATGACTAAACCTGTAGCAGTAACATTTAAGATAGCAGTTGCTGATTTTGCACAATAAACATTTAAGCAGATGTTTTGTACTGATAAAGGCCACATAAAATGTACAACCCACAGTAAAGGAAAGCCTTTTTGCACCTGATGAACTTTATGCTCACAAACAACAGCAGTCAAGTAGGGGTGTATCCTGTTTGTTTAAGCTTTGGCTTGTTCCTTCAGCTAGACTCCAACTCTGTCTTTATCCTGGGGCAAAATGTGTTTTTAACAAGTAAATGTTTATTTCCACAGAGCTCTGAAAATTATATTTCCTTTTTCTGAGCTTCCATCAAGTTGCCACACATCCATTCAGAATATTACCAATGAAAAAGGAACTTTTAAAATTCAACGACACAGTCTGTTTCAGAATATGCCCCAGATTACCCACACGGCAGCCATATTCTGCTTTTAAGAGTCAAATATCTACATTATGATTAATTTAGTTTTCATATTTAGAAGCTTTATGGTTGTAAAATATTAATGTATTCCATTTAATCAAGTTACCTGAAGCAGTTTGTATTGTGTTGTTGCTTAAAACCACAACAGCAAAATGTGTTTTATGTAAAATAAATAACACATTTTGCTTTTGCATTTTTAAGTAGAGTTATTTAATAACTCCTGATTGTTTGCTAGGTGTTAACACAGTCGTCTCTTCTGTATATGTGCAAAAAGCCAATATTTGAAACATTTTTATTATTACCCACTTTCTTTAAGTTAAACAGAATAACTTGTATACAGCAAGCGCTGTGCACTGGCTTGAATTTTTGGTTCTGTTTATTGTTGTTATAACTGTGGTGCTGTTAGCTTTTGCTATGCCAAATTCCTCCATATTAAAAGCTGAAATGTCTCTTCAATTATTTCATAGGAGCTCCATGAATTTCTTGTTCCTTTTAACAAAAACGCTGCTGTTGACTGATTTATTGAACTACACTGCCCCCTGGTGGAAGTTCTGCAAAATAGTTTAATTTTATTGTACAAGAGCCAACATTTCCCCACAGGAATTATTTACAAACCATTGGTGTAGAAACAAATTAGAAAGACAGAGAAAGAAAGAGAGAAGCTGGACACTATTCTTTTTTACTTATTTTCAAATGCTTTCTCTTTATTTTGTTTTATGTTTTTTCTGGCAGATATTCACCAGGAATATTATAATAGCATTTAAGATAATCATGGCGCTTTACCTCAGTGTTTTATTCACAAACACTCTTAGATTTTAACATTATTTACATATTAAAGAAAATAGAACATTTGTTGTTGCTTTTCACAGAAATTAATTTTAGTGTATTTAAATTTACCTAGACAGTGCAAAAATTACACTGCGTTTATAGTTACTCAGCTCATGGCTAATTTAATGTTGTAAATGAATTACTATTACTAAATATTTACTTATGAAAAGTTGCAAATATTGATAATATTATCTGAATTTCACATGATGGTAGTCATTAGGTATTTTATGAGTAAAACATCAGTACAAGAGGAAAAGACGTTATTGCCTTGCAGTATTGTAAATACTCCATGATCTTTAGAACATGTTGGGTTACATTGAAGTTTGACTATGTAAAAAAAAATCAATACATAAAATGCTGTATTGCTGTCAATAGCTTTTTGATGCTAAACCAATGAGATTGGAACATTTTGGAGGAATAAATGTCTACTATTTAAATGACAACATTATGATAATGCAGCTCAGCTATATGCTCAAGTTCACCACACTGAGTGATCTAGGTGTAAATTTGCAGGTACTAATTATCTACATACCTCTGCAACTTCAATAAATTGGTATTTAATATGAAGTTAAGCAGCTGTAAAAAGGAAAGAAAGAAAAATAAACAGCAGTTATGATTAAGTTGTTCTGTTGTTCGAGATCACGGGACATGTTCGTTGAATCATAAATTTACAAAACGTTTTATCCCCACTGTACTGCCGAAACCCGGGATCGAACCAGGGACCTTTAGATCTTCAGTCTAACGCTCTCCCAACTGAGCTATTTCGGCTGCACGTTCTGCAAACAGCAGAGCTGGTGTGATTATCCTATGAGGCCAGTAACTGTTTTGACAGGTTTTAGTTGATGAAAACATTTGCCACAGGCGAGGCCTAAAGAATACAAGTTATCTGCTACGCAATAGTAAATGTGGTAAGTAAGTCAAAGGTGAAAACGAAAGAGTTTCAACTGAATTCTGCTTAAAAGGGCTTTGGACACTAGATGGCGCCACACCGCTATCGAGAAAAACATAAAGTAAAAGTCTGTTATTTTAAACTACTTTGCGGGAATAATAGTCATATTTTTACTAGCAAACCCTGTTAATAGATGGCTCCGCATTACAAGTTATGGTCCCAGAGTCCATTGGGTCTAGTGGAGTCAAGGCATTGAATAAACTACACACTATTCGACAAGTAGCCATGATGTTACCAGATCAGTGACCAACACTATTTTGTACTACAGTAAGCAATCAATTTTTACATTGACAGCATTTCATGTCAACACTGAAACAGCAATAAGCAAAATCAGTCCTTTAAGAGATTAAAAAATATATATGGCTATTATCATTTAAAATAATAAAACTGAGTAGTTATTCCTGTTCTGAAACCTTCTGGTTAGTTCTTTGTATTCACTACCAATAGCTCAGGCA
This sequence comes from Alfaro cultratus, assembly GCA_903066825.1. Classification (NCBI taxonomy): domain Eukaryota; kingdom Metazoa; phylum Chordata; class Actinopteri; order Cyprinodontiformes; family Poeciliidae; genus Alfaro; species Alfaro cultratus. The sequence goes on from CAEFZX010024219.1 coordinate 66,534, forward strand.
ATGACTAGAAATGGTAGCAGCCTTTAGTCTCCGTGTACCTCTCACTTCCATTGCATATTCTTGAAAGACACCCAAATATGCAGATGTTTTTACAAGAAAATCAACAATGTGTTTGCTGGAAAACACTGAAGCTTGATAATATTAGCATTCTGGGCTTGGTGTTTGCCTTTTTTATTTTTTTCTGACTGCGTTCTGCAGTGATGCAGTGCTGTCCCTTTATTAGTCATATGATGTCTCTGTGCCAGCTTCTATGCCTCTCTTTTCTTCTCTCTTTTCCCCGGTAATCTCCCCTCCATATTGCCTCATTCTCTCGCTCACGTTTTTGTTCCTCTTGTCATCCCGCTCCTCCCCTCCAAGGTGACTTTCCTTCCTTCACAGACACTGCAGCTGTTCCTCACTTTTTGTTCTGGAAGGCCCGAGTGCGGATAAGAGATGAGCGAGATGCAGACCGGCAGCATAAAGAGAGGGAGGACCAATGGAAGAGAATCAGAGAGTGAAAGATGAAGGGTGGCTGATGTGATTATCAAGCAGGTTGGAAGGATCGACAGTTTTGACCAGATGCACAAATCAGTAAGACAGAGAGCAATCAATTACACGCACACACGCATCACCAGATTTGTCAGGATCAAAAGCTGCCTCCACAGATGCTTACCTTACTAATATGTTTCATCTTCATTAGCAGTGGTGATTAGTACAGTTGTCACACAAAAGTGAGACATAGTGAAGGTTCTCTGACATCATCACTAAAATATTGCACGTATCTGGGACGGAGTTTCTAAATTTAGAGATCAGAAGAAATGGGGGTAAAGATAGAAAATGTTTAAAAAAAGCAAGTATTGGCTGAAAAAAGAGGATTTAAACTATATGCTCTAGAGAATAAGCTTCAGTTCAAAATGTAATTATAATTAACCCCAGTTGCATATTTCAACTGCTGTTTTGTCAAAAACTCTTAACCGTAATGAGAGTGACATGATTACCGTTCTTCAGTCTTTCATTTATGGATTATACAGTCAGCTCTTAATGTTTTTATACACAAACAAAAGCTGACCTTTATAAATGTGTTTTCTTAAATTATCTGTCTCTCAGCCTTGCATGCTAGAAAAATGACCCCCAGTTTTTAAGGTTAGACATTTTTTACATTTTCTTATTTGTTATGTTAGAGAACATCTGCTTATTTTTTGCACATTCTTCAGAAACTACTAAACTACCATAACAATGCTAAAGCTATATATCTGCTGCTAATAAAGAATTTACATATATATATAAATAATTATTCTGTTGACTGAAGATTAAGTAATTTAAGAGCCTCAAATAAAATCATAACAGCAAATCTTGAGGGCAAAATCTGAGACTCCATCACATGTCATGTTTCAGAAGGGACAGGTATCGTCATTGCAAATCATTTTTCCTGTTTGTCAATCTGTAGTTTTGGTTGTTTCATACCTAACTTTTTCTGGTAGGACTTCTCATGGTCTTCTAGAGGATGTTTCCTACATGTCAATACTTATCAACCAGGAAGATGTTTTGTACTACTTTGACAGGCAGTGATTTAAAGCCATTTTCTATTCTCAATCCATTGTCTACAGTAAAGAAAAGTGCTTATGCAACTCCATCAAATAAAATTGCAATAGGGTGTAAAGGAAAGTTTATGGACAACAGTGTATAATTAAATTCAATAATATATGTAATTTGAGGAATTTTATGACAATCTATCTGCATAATAAAATAAAATACTTTGCTACAAAGTTTGAATAACAAACTTTTATATTATGTCAGAAAATACTTTGCAGCTGTAACAGCTTTAATTTGTTTTGGAAGAAGTTTAGAAGAGTGCTTGTGGGAATTTTTGAATATTTGAACGGTCAGACACTGATGTTGGAACGGGATGGACTAGCTCTAATCCCACAGGTTCTTTATTAAATTGAGGTCAGGACTCTGCAGGCCAGTCCATTTCTTTATAATTAAACTTCAAAATCTTTGTAATCATGGACTTTGCTGTGTACTGGTTGGGCAATCCCCAAACTGTTCCCACAAGTTGGGAGCATGAAGTTGTCACAGAATGTCAGACAGGTAAGTGTGATTCTCTAGGCAACTGTTACTGTAAACCCAGAGTGGCATATGGGATGCTCAGATGGATTATGACTTGTCACTACAGTGACAAGTCTATTGCTTTAGATTTGTGTTTTACATCACTGAATCTGACTCTTTGTATCTAACTCTTTGCTTGGTGATGTCACTGAGCTGAACTGAGGGTCACATGAGGTTTGGAGATTTGTAACCTTTGAGTCTGCAGAAAGTGGAAGATCCTTTGCCACTAAATGCCTCTGCATCCAGTGACTGTGCTCTGTGTTATAATACTTCTAAGAATTGACCGTGAAATAGTTAATAGTGAGGGAATTTCATGCCTGGACTTATTGCACAGCTGGCGTCCACCACGGTGTCCCTTTGTAATTCACTGAACTCCAGAGAGCAACATATTCATTCACAGTTGTTTATAGAAACAGTATTCATGACAACATTCTGGATGTTTTTAAGTGGGTGGCCATGAAAGTGACTATCTGTTGGAGTCGTTGTAGGTCAGCATGCATGTTGTTGTCAGATGTTGGGTGAGAATTGGCAGACTGATTTAAGACAATAAAAAGACAACACCAATTTAAATAACTATTACAACCGAGGTCTGGGGAAATCATCAACATGCTGACCTTTATGACAGACAATCTTTGTGTTTTAAATGCACAAGTTTGATAACAGTACCTAGAGTGAAACTTTCAGAAACAAGATGTGAATCATGTCTGTGTAAACCCAAACATTTCAAAATTATCTTCTTTCAACCATGGACAGCTCAACAACAACAGTGGTCACCCTCCATGTTTTATTTGTGTTGCTGCTGAGTGTTAAAACCAAATATGCTCATTGTGGAACATTAATGCCATCAGGAAAGATGCATGGATTACAGGCTTCTAATCACATGTTCACTGTCTAAGAAGCACATGTTGCACACCAAGGATGTATTGTCACCAGGTTTCACTGCCTCCTACAGGCCTGGCAGGAACACTACATTGTTTCCTGTGATATTTGCAAGTTCATCTGCAAGCAGGGCTTTTGATTTCCATAGTTGCATAAATGCATTTCTTAAAAAAAAAAAAAAAAAAAAAAATATATATATATATATATATATATATATTTCTATTAAATGTTTATTGCGCAACTTTACAAATGGCACCCTATAGTGAGCTGCAGCTCTGACATTGACATTAAACATACACCAACGGACACAGTAAACTGAGATAGACCTTTTTAATACAGATTTAGTTATTTTCTATACAATAGCACATATTATAAATCTTTTACAAGACTAATATTTTTCTATACACATGGTCATAAATGTAAATTACAGTGTACACACATACATTATTAACACAACTACACTTACATATTTCTTCTTTATAGCTCTCCTGCTCATTAAGAGTTTTTCACAATGACTGATTTTCTGTCCGGCAGATGATCGTGATCAAAGGAAAAGGGATTTCTGACTAAAACACAAAACAAACATTTAAGTATTTACATCCCTGAAAAATGTACATGAATACACAAGAGTTATTGTCTTCCTGTTTGGCTCACAAGTCGTGTAAAAAGGGTGAGGTGGAAGGAGAATAAAGCCCAAAGCCATAGGAGCCCTCCAAGTCTTTAGTTCATACAAAGTTGCACGTGAACTCTATCTACTTGATGGCAAAAAACGCAACCTACTCTAACACTCATATCACAACAGCTGACTGAGGGCTGCTTGCTGTTATTATTATCTTGTTTTTTTTGTCAAGCGAGTTTGAAAATGATACACAAAGCCCTGAGGAAAAAGAGAGACTATATTGTGTGACATGTTCAGGCCTTAGTCCAGAGACTGTTTTTGTTTGTCATCATTTAAAATGCTCCCTCAAAGCTGCCGTCCAGAGCAACTAAGAGATAACATGAGGAGATGTCCTATGTTAGAGGTCATTGGTTTGGTTCCTCGTGTTTATGCTGTTAATCTGCACTGGCTTCACAGACAGTTTTAATGAAATATTTCACAAAGTATTGCCCTTTAAATCCCTCTTTGAAACTGTAGTGATGCTGTTACAATGGTAATACAGTGAATTTTCATATACATATAGATACAAAAATGCCCCACATATTTATTTATATTTATATTTGTTTAATATTCAGCAACCTCTTCTTTGTAAAAAGAAGACAAAAAAGTCCCCTTCCTTTTGTCCTTTTCCAACAACTTTATAACATATAGAAAAAAGAAAACAAAGCATTCTCTTTGTTTACACCCTACGTGGGGGTCATTGCTTTACTCGTGTTTTATTGCACACATTCATTGGCTAAAACACAGATATGTCGTCATTTACCCAGTGTTTACAAATGTGCAAACATACTGACACAATCACACAACCCTCCTTCATCATAACCATTAAAACGCATCTGAAAAATAAAAATAAAAACATGCCTTTCAGCTATATTTTGTACACAATTTTCTAAAAAGTGCTGCTAACCTACAATTAAACTAGAATCTGATTGTTTTTTTCTTCATTTCTGTCTTTTGTTTTTGCTTTTTCCTGGTAATTTTATCAGAGTATGTAAACTTTATGTTTCTATGCTTTTAATCATTTACACCCAGACATAACATTATGACCAGGATGTGTACCCTGATAGGTATATACAGCTTTTGTGTCAGAATGAATATTAGCTTCTTGATCAATTTGAATCACTCTGCCATTGCGACCCATGACTCGTTTGAATGTTCTCTTCTCTTAATCATTTTCTTCTGCAGAGTTTGTTTCACTGGTGGTCATTATTGACAGTAATCAGACAGAAAATGAACAGAGGGAGAAAACATGCAACAAAGGTGTCAAAGTCTGGAGTCAAAACTGGCAAAGCAGCAATTTATGCTGCTTCACCAGTCCATTCCAACCCAGGGTCCACTTTGGAAACATATAGCAATCAACAAGGCCTATAAGGGATACTCTGACCCATTTATTTAGCAAATGCAATTTAGTCCTCTTTAAATTCACTCAAAACCTTATTCTTTCCAATTTTTTTCTCAATATGCCTGGAAAGTTCACAATACCCTTCCTTTAAGACGGGCTAGGAATTTAAATCTTGGTTGCAAATGGGTCTTGAAATGGGCAAAGTCATCTACAATCTTATGAATTCAAAAAACAGGAAAAAAAGGAAAAAAACATAAAAAGTTATGTCTGATTTAATGTCAGACAGTGAGGAAGAATGGATATTTGTCTTTTCATACAGGCTATGTAAATGTCTTCCAGAATTATTAGGTACCGCAATGAGAAGATAATCAGAGGAATTAACTTCATTTGGTCATAATGTTATCCCTGATTGGTGCAGTACTTAGTTATACTTTCTGCAATCGATGCAAATACGTTCATTCTGTGTTAATAACATTGTTGTAAACATACAGCTGGACATTCAGCACCATGACAATATACAAATAACTCAATTAAGGCATGAAAATAATGAAAACAAAAATAAAGGTCTTACAGAAGTATTAATGTCACTGAGAACATGTGTGCAGGTAGATACTTGTGTGCTTTCACATATAGTGACTATATTATGTGCGTTAAGTGCATGTGTGTGTGATGTGTGTTAAACTGTGCATATGTACATGCACATGCAGGTAAAAGTGCACGGAGGAGCAATACTGATTTGTATGTCTTTGCAGATATTTAACCCTTACGTTACATGAAGGGATCACACTAGCAATCGGAGTAGTCATGTCAAGGTTTGTTATAATGTTTGCCTACTGGCAGTGGTTGACTTGTAAGGGCTTATGTAAGGAGAGCAAAAAGATGGCTCTCATAAAAGCTTGAGGCTCTCCTCTTTCCACATCTGCCAAACACTAGAGGACAAAGTGTTTGTTCTGATCCTTGTAAACTATATGCTGTTCATTTGTCCTCACGCCCACTCACAAATGTACAAGCAATCCATCTCTATCAGCTTAGTAAGGTCCATGTAGTTGTTTAAACTCAAACAGCACTCTCAGACATGCAACTGCTCTTTGAAGAGCAGCCTCATTCTCTGACTGCCTCAGTGAGGCATCTATCAGTGCCATCACTAGCCTCCACCCGTGACTTGCGACCCTTTCTCTGGCCTCCTCCCTCGACCCAAGAGTTATGAATCACAGTCCCCCCGCTGGGAGCTGGGTCTACTTGCAGGAGCGATACTACCCTTTTCTTTACACGTGTTTTGAGGGCACGCCGCAGTTTCTGCCTGGTGAAAGCATAAAGCAGAGGGTGAAAGATGGTCGTCCCATAAGCCATGGCCAGAAAGCACAGACGCAGCTCAACCAGGCCGTCACTGGGGCCCATGCAAAGGATCAGAACATTGACTGCAGACAGAGGGGCCCAACAACCCATGAAGGTAGATATGATGATTAGGGACATCTTCAGGACGCGACGCTGACGTTCTCGTCTGTCCCTGTGCCTGCGTACTGCCCTTCTCAAAGCGATGATAGCTGAAACTGAGGCCTGTACACCCATGGATGAGGCAGGCAGAGGTGTGGTTCGAGCTGACACCGAAGGGGGAGTTGGAGAAGCAGGGGTCGCTGGGGTGGTCGCAATAGGGGTGGTTGCAGCAGTGCTCACAGTAGTTATTGTGGCCCCACTATCTGACATCCCCGGAGGCATGGAAGACAATGGTGGAGGTGATGTTGGAGTAGGGGTAGCAGAGGGGATGAGTGGAGGGTGACTGAGGTTTTGATTTTGGTTAGAGGGCACTGTTTCTGTTGGCAGGCTTAGTTCCTTCTTCCTCTGCCTCCTGCAGCGAATCCTGCAGGTGGAGTCCTTTGACCGTGTGTTCCTCATCATGTGGGAGCCGATGCGGATGTTGAGGGCCTGGAGAATCCTGGAGTAGGTGAAAAGCATGACTGCCACAGCTATGAAGAAGCAGGGTACTTGGAGTAACAAGTGATAATACATAGCCATACCCGTGTAATACCCCTGCCCTCCAACACATAGCAGTGTCCTGTTTTGCCATACTGGTGGCAGGTGGTGCGAAGGAGAGGAGGGTGGAGTTGAGGGTAATAAAGAAGGAGGGATGGAAGAAAAAATGGGAGTATGCCCAGTGTTGAGTTCTGAGTTATTGCTCTGCCTTTCGAGCTCCTCATCCTCAGTATCCTCAGCCGATGAAGAGAAGAAGTCCCCTTCAAGGAAGGGTAGGAAGAAAACAGCCAGAGAGACGGCCCACACTGCTGCCAGGAGTAATGCAGCACGTCTAGGCGTCAGGAGACGACTGGCTGGACGCACTGAGATATCATATCTGTCCAAACTGATCACCAATACATTGACTGCTGTAGCAACACTTGTAAATGTGACACAAGCTTCATGGAAGCAGCAAAGTGTGGCCAGGCTGCTAAGTCCACTTTCATTTGCCGGTACCAGGATCACAGCAACTGTCAGTGGCAAGCAGAGCACACAGACTAGAATGTCGAGCACATGGAGGTTGACCGTCACGAGGTTGCTGACTGAATCTACCAGGTTGGACTGAGCACAGTAAAGAACAAGTACTGTCAAGTTGCTGCTGAAGCCCAACACGAGTTCCAGTACGAGGACAGTGGTCAACGAGACCTGGAAACCGACAGGATAGGGTGTGTTCCAGCCTTCCTCCACACCCACCTCTCCCCCTCCATCCAGCAGGCCTACCCCCTGACCATCGCTGGTCTCCAGGAGGTCACGATAGCCTTCGGTCTCCATTGACACCACAGCGGTCCTTCATGCATAGCAACAGCAGCCGCCAAACCTGACCATGGTCTATGTTTTCTTGCGCTCTGGCTCAGATGAGACAGCGTTGGAGATAATAACCAGATCTGAGGTTGTAGCTGCAAAACAAATCAGAGAAGATACACAGAAAGGAAGTTAGCAAGGGAAGGAAAATGATCCAGCAGTGCTTCATGTTTATTTTTAAAAATAACACTGTTACAAGTGTAAGTCAAACACGTCATGATTTACAAGTTGACCCATGGAGTGTGATTGTGATGCTGGGGCTCTTTTGAAGTCCATGATCTCTTACAGGGCTCAGCACACATAGCAGTTGTTACAGTGGTAATGATTTGCAGAGGTTCTGGAGCAAGATGTAACTTATATGCAGGCCTCAGTGCGTTTTGTTGTGCATTGATGAAAAAGTCCCAACCCGTTCGTATTTCAACAAACCCCAATGCTCATTTTTCTCATAATTCACATACCACAGTGGATTCTGCTGCAAAAGATAACCCTTTCTTTAGAGAGTGAGTGGGTGGATGCTTGACTCATTCTTGCACAGCATACATTATATGGGTTAGAAACTATACATGCAGGCTAAAGCTTTGTCAAATATTCTGGATTCAAGCAGCTTATCTGTAGTGCTGACAGGTCAGTGACATAGTACATGTTAACTATAGCTGCTTGTTCTCACAGCACCGAAAACCAAGCCTGTGACAACAGCTATTGCTTCGTAGCTCTGGTAAGCACATCCCCCAGCTACTGTCAGTATCCGCCTCTATAAACAGAGGCGGCAGGGACATTTTTGGACTGTCAGGGAGAAGGTGCATTTTTTATCCACACAGAAGATCCAGCAAAGGACTGCAGCAGCTAATAGTTCACACATGGAGACGCAATGAAGACAAATGGATCAATGATCCACAGACAGTACCACATAAACAATGCTATCAGAAACAGATAGCATTGTTTATGCCCCCTCCACAAATCTCTTTTATTCTTTTCTAATACATCAATTTTATGTCTTCCCACTCTGTTCTTTCTCCAGTTTAATGACTGACACAGGTTGTTATGCTTAGTGTAAGCTTTGTTCAGCATTTAAGAGATAACAATAATCTACCCTGTAGTTTGAGATATTAAACCACACAGATCCTTTAAGGTGTTTTTCCAGACCATGAACCTCAGTCTCCCCTGGACTGATTGTCATGTGTGTTTCGACTGCCAGTGTTGTTCATGTGAATTAGCATCAGCTGATGTTGAGAGGATTGCCTTTCTCACTTCTCCTATTTAAATGTTATCGGCTATTCCAACCAAGGTGAACTTTATATTTAACACAACTGTTCACATAACTCTTATCTACCAAACATGGATATTCCCTTTATTAATTAAGTAAGAATGCATGAAGTGAATGAATTCATCTTAAAAACCAAAGGAGAGGGAGCTACTGCACACAAGATCTTTGTATTTTAGTTTCAAGCAGCATTGTTTGTTTTGGACTACTAAATGGAGAATAACTTTCATCAACAATGAGAAGAAAGGGGACTTAATCAAATGTACCAATGAAGAACCAATTATTCTTGGCCAATTTTCATTACCTATTTCAAGTTTTGCCAAACTCTACATAAAGGTACAGCTGTGACAAGTTTTACATGTTATGGGTTGAGACTTTCTTCCTCACTGAATCAATGAGGTTCTTTAAAGCAAAATTAAATTCTTCCAAACTTGAAAAAGTTTGGAAAACAGCAGCAGTTTGACTCTTTTCTTTCAAACACTCGTAGTGGTTTAATATTATATTCTGCCTTTAACATGAACCTCATTTTGATGGGAGGATTTACTCCTCCCTGTCTCCACAAAAGCTAAGGACTTTGATAAAAAAAATTAATAAAAATAAAAAACATATGGAAAATGTTCAAAAACTTCATACTGAAGGTTCAAGGTATTATGGAAAGTTTATGAGTTACAATCTAATAAAAGTTAAAAAATATGAGCAGTAAGGGAGTTTATAGCAGAATGACTGAAACATTGTTCCTATTTGAAATATGTATTACTCTCTCCAACAAAGTTCCGTTAGGGTTTAAGGGTTTAGGGTAAATATCAAAGTAATTCCTCCCCATCTGGATGTTTTTTTTGGGGAATGATTCCTAACCTGGTTGTGTGTTTTGCGAGGCAAATGGACGGGGGTGAATGATGGTAGCAGAAAACCCAGGTGCCTTGTAAAGGTTGCTTTAGTGTCTGAATCAAAAAGCAATAATTCTTTCCTCCTGTCTTTGCTATTGCCTTTAACTGTCACTGGTTTTCACACCTTCTTGTTTGCCATTTTTTGTTTGTTTTACTTCAGTATTTTTTTCTGTCTCCCATTCATCAAATGGAAAGGACCTGACAGCAGAGCAGTGGTCTATCTTAATTCACTAATGGGTTTTATGGGGTTTGCAGTGGTGCTGGAACATTGATTTAAAGCATCATCGATCTTCCACTTTCACAAGACTGAAGAAAAGAAGCATGTAAACACCCCTTTCATATCCTCTGCCAGTCACATTGTCTCATTTTGACTATTGCAAAAAGTTTTTTCTGTATGTTATTTCATTATCCATATTCCTCCATCAGTATAAAAAAGACTAAATTATCGAGTGAGAGGATATAATTAATTTAACATCACATACTCAACCTTGACAATAAAACTTTAAAACATTAAACGTGTGGTAATTTTACTACATTTCTTTAATCTACAATCTTGAATAGCTAAAAAAGAGAAACATTGGTTTATTTCAATTCAATGATTTAATTTAGACAAAGAAAACGTCACATTTATATCACACTGATTAGACAGTAGCAATTTTGCTGCTTACATGAGTTATAGGACATGTGGTTTTACAAGTCTTAAAAAAGATTAATTAGAAACATGGACTAGATATTTTTGATGATGCTTTTATAGAATGAGTCACTAAATGCATCTAAATACTTGTCAAAGAAAAAATAAAAGTAGCCTTAACCAAAACTCTAACTCTAGCATGTTAGCAAACAAAATAAGGTGATAAGATAATAGTAGGAACAAGCTAATATGCTATAAAAGCACGATAAGTGGTTAGGTTTCCCTTGTGATGGATACAAATGAATATTTTCATTTATTATAAAAGATTAAAGGATATTTAAAGGAAACAGGGATTTGGAAATACTCTTAATTTCTTGGTGTTTCAAGCAAAAACTAAGTGGATGTAGTAAGCACACAAAGATTTGTAATTTAAAAACTACCACAAGAATACCTTTGGGAAACATAATGAAGCATAAAAGTTTTAAATATCTAGAGTTATTAACATATCTTTGAATAGTTCAATGTTTTCCAACTTTAATGAGCTTAAAAATATACTGTTATAGTCATATCAACAGCAAGTGTATCTAAGTGATCTGAACACTTTGTAACATTCACACTATTATTCTTATTCCCAGACAAATGTTTACAACAAAATGATTTTGCAGGATGGAGACAGAACAGCTTTTAACAACACTCTTTTATCACAAAGAGGGAAAGTCTGAGAACGAGTGCTGCTATAAGGACTGATAAACTGATAAGAGCTACAAAGAAACTCGAACAATGATGTACAAAATGTCTGGTAGCTTCCAGCAAGAGTAAATGTCACGTGCCCTTCATAAGAGCAGCTGTGACTCTGACCAGCAGGCAGTAAAAGTCACAATATTCTACAGAGAAGGAGAAACCATAGAGCAATAAAATCAAAGTGTTCAGACAGAGCGATGAACTTTAGTAGGCTTTGTGCCTGTCAGACAAATCTTTAAATAACAATGTTAATTTAACATATCATTCCAATATTTTGCAATCTGCAATCCTACAGGGAAGGAAACAAAGATGTAGTAATTACTCTGTAGCCTTCATAAATCTTTCTCATTTTCTTTCTTTTTTTAACCAGGTTTGCCTTGTTATTGTTGTCTGCTTGTTGTAATCAGGCTCTGTCTTCAGGGAGGTTTGTTCCCAACAAGGCACGCTTCAGAGTGAGTTGTGACAACAGAAAATTGCTGCAAACAAGGTGAAACCCTTGTGCTGTAAATTACAATCAGGCCTGTGATTTTCACATTAGAGAGAAAGAAAAAGGTCAGGAGAGACTTCAGGCAAGAACAGAACAAGTTTTACTTTCGGAACTATGATCCAAACATACTGTGTTTTAGGAGGTAGGTTTCCATCACGCAGGTAAAAGTTAAAATAATGTATAATAGCTTGGAAGAGCCTATCCTGGGAGTCGACCAGCCCATCCCTAATAGGAAATGAAATGTTTCCAGAAGACTTGGATCTTCTCTGATTTGAATGTGACTATGGTTTTGTGTGAATAGAAGTAGGTATTACCTCAGTTAACAACTTCATTTAACATCCTGTCAAAAGCATAAATGAACCGACTGGTTTGCTCAGTGCATCTGCCAATGATTTTATTTTGACTTGGCAGATGTTTTTCTTTTTTTTCCCCATCACATTTAGTGTCTGATTTAGTGTGGATTCTGTGATTTGGTCTAAAACAACAAGCTGGCAGAGCCCAGCACCCTGCTGCCAGGGTTATTATAGGTGTCCAGCAGGAGATGACAAGTTGTCAAGCTTCTTTTCACAATATAACAGGGGTAAACACTAAAGCAGATTGTGTGTTCAAGTGAGAAAAGTTCAGCCTGCTTCTTTTTGTTTTCTTTTCTCTGGCAGGATGGTGTTCGTCCCTACACACAAGCTATGCTTGTGTTTAATTTGCACTCCTGAGTCAGACAATACATTTCCTGCTCGAGGCTTGATTACGTCCTCTGAGCCAAAAGACACACAGAAAACCCACTTTTGTTCAGGTAGCTCCTAACACAACGCTGTGCGAGGAGATTTTTGACATACTTCTACTGCTTGGTAGAATAACAAACATTATGAAGCAAGGGTAAATGAGAGGATTAGGTCCTCCAGCGAATATAACTCAAAAGATAACAACACAGCAGCACAGCTTTATATAAAGACAATGCTAAGAAAAAATAAGACATAAAAGACACAAAAAATGTGCCTCAGAAAAATTTTATTTGAACATAAAACTTGCATCTTCGGTCAAACTCCCTTTTTGTGTGCGTCATTTATTTCCATAATCACACCTTGATCAGCCGAGGTAAACCTGCCCTGACACGATGCAACGGTTTATGATCAGCACCTTTCTGATAAACAACAGAAAGAGACTTTCTCTTCTGTAATGAGGCAGAGAGACCTTATGAAATCTTTTGTTGTAAGCCCTGTCCGTTGAGCTGCTACCACCTATCGGTGTTTCCACCTGCTGCTTTTCAAAGTACTTCACTTTTCAAGAGAGCACGCTCAGACTTTCATCTTGGTCTCTGACAGTCTAGACAGGACTGTGATTTCAGTGTGTAAGGTTTGCAACGAGGTGCTAATTACTCAACTGTGACCTGAGAGGTGTAAAGATACGTGTTCTCAGAAGTCCTTCTTCCTTTTCAAGTAAAGCCCTTTCAGAGTTTCAGTATCTTGCAAAACTTTAAGTACCCATACCCTTTTAGTTTTTGCACATTTTGTGTTATGGCCACAGTTTAAGTATCTTTGTGAGCCAATACTTTGCAGAAACCAACTTTTGCTGCAATTCCATTTTTAAGTGAGCCCCAAAGTGAGTTTGGGGCTCACTTTGGAGCAGGAGTTTGGGTAGTGTACGTTTGATGGGAGGGAGAGGACAGGTAGAAAGTGATGTGCTGTGTAATGTTTTTATTTATTTTTTGGCTTGTGGGACAAAGAGTTCATCTGCGGTCTCACCTTACCAGACCACTTGATTCTTCATCATTTTAAACATTGTTCTCAGAGCTGTCCAAAAGTTTGTCCAAAGTTTTGCCAACTCTGATTTAAGTGAATCTACAACTTTATTTCTAGCCTTTCTGGTGTGTTTCTTGGTCATTAAGATGCAATTTTCTATATTGTTCCCTAAAAAACTAGATTAAAATACACCAGGGCCGGCGCAGGTATTGCATCCCTGCAATCTATGCTTCCCTACACACATATTCATGACATTCTTTGATTAAATAAATTTTTCTTAAGCGTAACTCCAATAGCTAAAAATGTAATTTATACCAGGTGAGTCTTTCTCCCCTGAGAATGTGGACCGGTACCGGTACTGGACTGATTCTGAGCCTTCAAATGATTTTCACATTACTTAGAAGTTGATGTAAAAATAATGTTTGTTTTAGCCACAAAATGATTATGCTCAGCAGCAAACAACATATCCCCAACTACAGCACAGAGGAGCTCATTGATGTAGCAGCTGTGTAGCCTGACATAAAATCATTTTACTAGACAATGAAACATTGAGAAGTTTTAATTATTGTTATCAAATGTTATCAAACACGGCATTTTGAAGCCAAAAATACCTCAGAAATATGCAGAGCCAAGCAGGAGAATCAACTCATTTAAAGTTTAAACTCAGTTTCACACAAAGACCTGAGCATAAATGTTTGGCTGTTTTACATTACATTACATAACCAAGGCACATTAAAACAAACCTTTATCTTTGCTTTTTTTTCTATTCTTCCTCTTTCTTTCCTTCCTCCCTGAAGGATAAGACCTTTTTTGAGACATTTTTTTGCTAACTTAACTTCTGACCGGAGCTTTGGACGTTTGGATGCTCGGCAGCTCATGTTACAGGCGAAGCATGCGGTACCTACCGTGACCACCAGGGGCCCCCAAGAGCAATTTCTTTTTTTCTTGTTATCAAGAAAAGAATCATTTCTACATACATTATCAAATATTTATTATTGTAAAAACAAATCAATTTATAGTAAAATTGTGTGTTTTTGATATTATAATGACATAGAAATTATTACTAAAAAAAAATAAATAAATCAGTTCCACTGAGGGGGCCCCTTAGTGGCCCTGGGGCCCTAAGCGACTGTTTAGTTTGCTCATGCCTTGGGCCGGCCATGAAATACACACAGCTGCTTACAAATTCGGTGACTTAAGAAGTGTTGGGGATCATAATAGAATAGGCTAAATACAAATGCATCCCAGACTTTTGATTTCTCTTGAGACTTATTAATATTTTAAGAAAATGCACCACTTATTGGTTTTCCACATACAAAATCTGTCCAATAAACCAAAGTTTGTGATTGTCATGGTAAAAGACAAAATAATAATAACAATAAAGGGGCAGGAATACTTTTGCAAGTCACTGCATACAAAGTCATCTAGTTTTGAATGGTAAATCTCTGCTCTTAGGTTAACCTGATGGATGGAAATTGTCAGGAGTGTTTAGGTGAGGACAACAAGAGTATTCCCAGACTCCAGGGATGAACAGGCAGAGCCTGGATTTGGATCAACAACAGAAGTTAATCATTTCAAAGCTATGTCACATCCCAGATCTGGTAGTATTTTCATGCACACCATCAATCTATACTGAGCCATTCAACTAATCACCCTAAAAGAAACAGACAAACTTTAACAACCACATAAATATGTAGAATTAGCAAAACTGATTCAGTGTTTGTATAGCTGATTTCATCCTTTTCCTAACAGGACATTGACTGTAAAGACAGAAGTATATCAGCTGTTTTATGGCTTCTTCTGCCTAATGTCTGTGGAGAATTGCCTCCCTTTTCTTGTAAAGCTGTGATATGTCAGAACAAAAAGAAGAGAAGACTTTGCTCTTTGATACTACGGCACTGTCACCCAGAGATGACATTTGGGAAAGAAAGGGACGCAGAGGAGAGACGGAGACGAGCCAAATCAGAAGAAGACTGAATTGAGGGAAGAAGAAAAAAACAGGGAGAAAGCAAAGAGGTTGACGGTTTACACAGAGCGCTGACTCATGGCTGTTTTAGGTATTCCTAAAGTCCGCAGTGAAACAATTGATCAAAGCCTTAATTTTTCCAACCCCATTCATCTCGCAGCAGTAACGGCGAGCGTCCCCCAGCTGGGCAGCAGTATCCCTGGCAGACGTCCAACAAACCAGCCTGGAAATGCGAGCAACAGACCGAGCTCAGTAAGAGCAACAACATCTTCATCTAATGTTTTTCAGATCAAGACCTGCTGTTGATTCTCAGCAGTGCTGCTGCTCAAAATGTGACAAGCAGACAAGCTTAGACGGTTCATCACATGTTCCAGCTTAACACCTTCCCTGCTACTATTCATAAGGCCAAACAGCTGTTAGCACTGCAAAGTTTTCACATGTGCTATAAGAAATCCTGCTGATCCCACCAGTGGCATGGATTTCACAGTGCTACTGGTAGCTGCTATTCACCCACACAATCACCTACCTCCCGCCCCTCTGCTCTCGCTCCCTGCCTGCATGCTCCCTGTAGATCCAACACTAGATGGATTGCTTTGCGAGGTGAACGACATGTTTTGTGCTCAGGAAATGGCCAAATCCCCATCCACACTTATCCCCGAGACAAGTTAGGAAGAGCTGGGATTGGAGGTTGGAGTGGGCATAGATAAAACAAGATGAAGGTGCAATGAGGGAGTGATGGATGGAAGGAAGGCTTAGGGGTGTGCAGATGGATGCCGAGTCGTGTGCTCAGTGGAGAGGAATGTTTGTTCCCTGCTCACTGCCACAATCCATCTCTCTTTTGAACAGTCCCACTTGCACCCCTTTGCCTTCTCTTTTCACCATTTATTTAGAAACCAGCATATGGCTTTGAGGTTTGAGACTTTGCAATATGTTTGTGTCACTTCCCACAGGGATCTTTAATAGACCTGAACCAATCAGAAATTTGCGGCTGATTATGATCTCTGGGTTTTAAAAATCTTTGTGCTGCCTGTAGCAATTTAAGCTGACTCAGTCGTGTCCTCAAGTAGATATGATTAGATTTAAGAAGAGAAGTAAATGATGTTTTGTAGTTTCTCCCTGAGTGCTCATTAATTAAGAAAAGGAGCTATGCTGCCATGTAAGGAAACATGTTGCAAAGACAAAAAAAAGCAAAATGATTACAGGATTGACATTTAAACTGTTTTTAGCTTCTTTAATCAGCGCTTAGAAAAGTTAGCAAGGTTAAAGTCTCAAAAACATAATTATTTATGTGTATTCTCTTTAAGACTGAGTTGCTCCTTAGACAGTGAGGTTTTAACACACTGTCAACTTTATAAATCGGACAAGCACCATAACTAAAACCTGTTATATGTTAAACCTTCCTGTTATCTAAAGAAATTCTCACTCTCACTACGTGGATGAATTGCAGAAGTCTGATCATGTTGTCAACATAAGTTTTTTTGTAAATGCAGCATCCATGGTTTCTTCCTTTGAAGCACCTTGTTGATACTGGATATAAAAAAAATTTGAGTCATGTCACTTCCTTCTCCTTTGTACAGCCGTGCTTCCTCTTTGAGAACGTCCGAACTGAAGTAGAGTCAAAAACCCTCTGGGTTGTTCATTGCAAGCATTGAATAAGCAATTTGTTTTATAATTATAACTTATTTAAATATAATTGCAGCAAAAGTAAGCAGTTCTATAATGTGGAAACTGATTTGTTGTAAAGATACCAAAAGTCTGTCACTTCACACACCTCCACTAAAGTAAACATTATAACTTCATAAATTTTTCAAGTGCTCTTTTATTTAATATTCTTATTTTATTTCCTAAAGTTTTTTTTTCATAAACTAATATGTCAACTTTATTCATTACAGTATCTAACGCAGTCCAAAAACACAGGGATGGTTTAATAAAAATTCCTACAAAGTAAAGTAACTTCAGCTGAATAAAAGACCAAACAGAAAGTTAAACCGAAAAACATTAAAAGCAAATGCCAAACTAAATCAAACACCTCAGAAATTGCATTGGTTTTAATACAAATCAGATTTTTTTGTTAAAAGGTGTGAATGTTTTGCCATGGCTATGAATGTGCTGACTGTCTTCTTCACTCAGTAACAATCTCCACACCAAAGAGAATTATAGTCAGCAGCCAGGTGGAGCTCACTATGGTGCTTTCACTGATCAGAAAAAAATGGATATCTGAGTTTGTTTGAAGCAAGTCAGACTGAAAACCACCCAATTCCACTCAGCTACTCATTTCTCAAAATAACTCTAATTTTTCAGAAAACTTGTACCTTAAAGGCATTAATTGTTTTCTTACAAATGCTATTCATAGCTGCATGCTGAGTTGCCTTAGATGTTTTATTCTGACAGGCAGATGCAAAACCAGAACATCAGTAACGAAGCAATGGGCAGGTTAATTATTACAGCCTGCATGGCTATGTGTAGAAATAGAAACATTGCTCCCTATAGACAGCTTTGAACCAGCGTGAGGCATCATTACCACCTGACAGTGTGTTCAGTGGATTTAATTTAGCTCTGCCATTTTTATAGACACCCCTCTGCACCCTCCATCCAGCAGTGACGTCCTGGCTACATCATTTTACTATTAAACGCACGTCCCATCAATATGCACTCATCAAGGCTGTCATGCAATCACCGCTCTTTGAAACAAAAAGAAATCCCGGAGCGAAAGCTTGTGAAATGAAGATAAATTATGTCTAAAATGGCATACTATTTTAGAAAATAGCAAAGATTAGTGTAGCTGTAAGAGAAAAGAGAAGCAGAATAAACTGGAGAGATAAATCATCATCCATTGTGTTTGTTTTGAATCACTAAATAACATTTTTATTTTTATGTGCATTAAGGAGATTGTTCTAGATTAGCGATATCTGCCACCATCTATCCATGTCAAACTCACTACAAGCTGTGGCCTTAATAAGCTTTGAATTAAATCAAATAGCACTTTCTATTAGGAGTTAAATTAATTGTCTGGTTGCAATCATCAGAGCGAAATGGCCTGTGTACTGCTTCCCACCTGTGTTGATTTGCTTTGTGCTGGAATGTTGTGAATAAATAGTCGCCTCACATAGAGAGGGCTGCCACCGTTTTAATGGTTCTCTTGTGACACAGCAGCGAACCAGCAGCTGGATGGTAACACCTGGCAGTAGCTTTGACCTGAGCACACAAGCTTCACCGAGCGCATGCAGACACAATCGCTGAAAATCTCCCACTGACAGAGGATGGGAGCAGATAACAGGGAAACTTTACTTTTCTCTCCTCTACAATAAAGTCCTGGTCAACCTGTGACAGCAGCTGGACTGAGAACTGAGAACAGGGACTCCTTAACATTTGCAATAAAGTTTTTCATCAGACCGATTTGTTAAATTGTTATTTTTTTGACATGTTTCCCCCGATGAAAGTTTTAAAGATAAGAGAAAACACATAAATTTCTCAACTTTTTGATGCTTTTCTGGGTTTCTTACAACAGGGAATGCTAAGCTGCTCAGTCAGTTTAGTTTGCTTTATAATAAAAATGACAACTATCGTGGTTTGCTCCATTGTGTCTTTTTTTATGCTGCAACTGGCAATAAACATAACGTATCAAATGTTGCCTATTCTTAGGCAGGAATATTTAAAAAAATTAGATAAGGGAACTAAGACCACTGCCCATCAACCACCACAACACAACAACAAAAAAAGCCTTTAAGTCAATTCATCTTTTATTGCAACTGCATCATGTCACTATAAAAAATATACAGCTATCCAACAGCAAGTAATTTTTTCAGTAAGAGGACAATAGCTCTTTCCATTGGTTGTTATTTGCACTCTGCTGGAAGTACTTTATACTACAAGCCCCTTTTGGCAAAGGACTACACTTAGTCTCCTCTGACAACATTTCATTACGTTGGAGCACACAGAGGAATCTTTGACGATTCCTTTTCAAACAATCTTTCTACATTATCCAAAGTCCTGGATCCTCTGTTAGACTGTGTCCTCTTCAGCTCATCCTACAGCTTTCCAATAGATTCAGGGTCTGAGGACTGAGACGGCTAAGGACGAAGGCTGAGTTTGTGTCCGGTAATTGATTGATTGATTGATTGATTGATCAATTTGGCAAAATGCTTTGGATTAATAACATTTTGAGTATCCCAATGAGAATTTTATTTTATTTACAGGACAATCCAGCAGGGTTTTATTTTCAATAACCCATGTTGTCCTGGACTCTAACAAGGTTCTCAGGGTTTGCTAAAGAGAAACAGTATCACAGCATTACGGATCCTCCACCATACTTAGCAGTAGGGAAGTATTAACCCTTCCCCGACCACCAAACTCTCCTGGAGTGCTGCAGAAAAGCTCAGGGTTGGTCTCACTGCAGGAATGCACACAAATTTAAATTCCCAGTAGAATTCACCAGAATCCACTCCACATGCTTGTTTGAGATGCAAGGGCAGGAAAAAGCCCACGTACGTCTTAAAAATACTTGGTGACTCTAGATCTAACAGTGAGTTCAGGAGATTTTCCTGTATGGTGACCGCCATAAAAACTTAGATCAAAAGCAATCTTAATTTTTAGAAATGCTTCATGACTAAAGGTTGGATTTTCCTACTTTTTCTGTAAGCTCATACACCTGAAATAAAAATCGACATTTGTTTCATGGCTTTTTACAAATGTTTTCCAAGTTGACTCAAAGTTAGATGCAGTGAAATAATGAGACTATGAAGCTTTTCTTTAGTACATGTGAGAATTGCTTAAAATAAGAAAGTAGAAAGTTTTGACCATTAGTGTTTAAATTCAATGGCCTTTGCAGCCCCTTAGTTTGCTTTGCCTCTGGCCAAATTCAGGAGAGAGAAAAGTAAAGTTCTTTCTGACAACTTAAATAGCAAAAGTGGAAAGTGGTTGTCTTAAATTGGTTTATATAAAGATGAAGCTGTGTAATTGTGTTCTGTGGAGCCCATGTTGTAAACAAAGACTCTTTCTAAACATATTGATTTTCAACAGAACCCTCTCAGCAAATTACTGCTTTTCTCGGCTCATTAGAGTGGTAGATTAGTGAAGTTGTGTCAAATTATCCACAGGAATATGTGTAGCATTGTTTTATGTTTGTGCACAAGCAAACAGAAGGCCCCGATGGGATCATCACTCCACGGCACAACAGAGAAAACTCCAAACATTAACTCTGACTCGACTAGTAACTCTGTTGCACAGATAGAAAAAAAAATCAATGGTAATCAGGACAGTTTTGGGCTCATGCAGAGCTAACCTTCAGCTTAAAATTAATTAGACACTGTTTTCATTCAGAGTCTGCAGAGAAAAGGAGAATCTGTATGCACCAGATTTCTGGAGCACACTCACACCCGACGCCTATGAATGATTCAGTTTTAGCAGATAAAGAGGTATGGAAAAAGATGTTTTATGGCCAGTCAAAAAGAGCAATGGAGAAAATTGAGCTGACGAAAAGAAAAAAGATGAGAGAATGCAGAAGTAGTCAGTATCAGGTTGAAATGATTAAGCTATTTGACTCTGGAGGCCAATTAGATCTCAATTAATGCCATTTATCTCCCGTAGACAGGACATCATTGGCCAGGAGAGAAGAGCTTCACTGCAGGGCTATCAACTATGATATTATAACATAATGGCAGGCAAGGGGTTTAACCTTAACTCTGAGGGGGTGAACAACACGTGTGAGACATGATTGTGCACAAATAGCACCAAGGGATTCATTTTTTATTCTGCATGAAGGGACTTTTAAATGAAACACTCCAGGAGGCGTAACATAAATTAGGTTCACATTGGTATTCATCTTATGGCTGTCAGTTTGCCACTTTTGCAGCAGGTGAGTGAGCAGCATCACAATGTGCATGTTGAAATATTAAGTTCATATCAAGAACATGGCCAGGAAAGTGGATGCAGGTTTTCCTACAAAAGTTTTCTCCTTCCTCTCTTATTATCGCTTTTCTCTCATGACTACTGCAGTTTTCTGCTATTCTAATGATGCATTGTATCCTCCCTATCTGCTCTTCCTGTGCAGTACTCTCACCATCATCCTTATTCTTTTATATCCCATCTAGAGGAAAGATCTGCTTTGAGTTTTTTGCTTTCTTGTGCTGATGCAAATTTGAAAGCAACATTAGTATTTACTGTGCTGGGTTTGAAAATAAAGTTAAGGGTTAAGTAATTTCACACAGTGAACAATGTAAAGAGGAATTGGCTTCTTCTGTCATCAGTAATCAATACATCTGCAGACAAGTCAATTACTGTGGCTTATTGAGTTTTTACTTTTCTATTCTAAGGTGGATTGTTATTGCGCTACTTTATTACCACGTTTTAAGAAAAGAAGAACATGCATTTAAGTTTGAATCTCAACAAAAAAACCTAGAGTGCATGCAAAAATATTAAAAGCACCTAAATGTTTTAAAGTTTGGTCAATTTACAAGCTGCACTTTCTTGTATCTCTTTCTGTATCCTCCCAGAGGCTGAATCTACACCCCAGACTCAGGACCTTTGCTTCTAGCACATTTTCTTCAACAATTTACCGTTACTACAGAGCTTCCAATCTGACCAGACTCAATGTCCTGCTGAAAGCACGATGGGGATGCTGTGTGTCAGACTATCGGTTTTCTTCCATCATGCTATGTTTTTGTATGTAGGCCATAAAGCAAAATTTTGGTCTTCTCTGGTGAGAACATCTTTTTCCATGTGTTTGTTGTGTTTTTTATATGACTTGTAAACTTTAGAGGGGACTTCTTATTGTTTTTCTGTCAGTAATCCAGAAATTGTGACATTTTAACATAGTGGCCAGAATTATTCCTAATAGTTGACAAGCCAACAGATTCTCCCATCTGAGCTGTAGATTTCTGCAGCTCCACCCTCTTGGTGCTTCTCTGGTTAATACTCTCCTCGCTTGGCCTCTTAGTTAAAATAACTCTGCTTTAAGTTCTTTCAACCCTGACATGTCTGCTTTGTTCCTTGTTCTTCATGATGCTATTTCTTCACTAATGTCCTATAACTTTACCTAACCTGTCCTCTAAGTGGTTAAGAGCCTCAGAAAGCTGGAAAGAAGACAAGAAAAAAAAATGCAAAAATGAAAAGAAAGAATCAAATAATTTTTTTAAAATCACATTTTCAGTCAATTTTCTTTTTAATTCTTAAAATGTCATTTGTTGTAAAATCATTATGCCATGCTCGTTTTTCTGATTGGCTCTTATTTATCGGGTTATTTTGTTTCTCAAGCTAGTCTAGTTTAGTTGTACAGCACAAGGCAAATTAAAATGCTTAACACCAAATAAACATAACCAATTATAAAACAATAAAGGCTATATTTAGTCAAAAGTATAATGACAAAATCATCAAGCAAATACACATAACATTTTTTAGTAAATGCCTCAGTTATTAATCTGGAACAAGTTACCTTAGCAAACACAAAATGGCCATAAAGAACCGTCCAGCGGTCCCACTGTGGAGGACACTGCTGCAGAAATCCCAAAGCACGTGGTCAACAAAAATCAGAAGGTATGAGGCAGCATTTATGCTACCATAATGCAATAATTATTGAATAGTGAATAAAAGCAAGAAAAAAGGAAAACTTCTAAAAGTTTATGTTTTTACATATTTTGTAAAATTATCAAAGAAGGTCACAGACCTGAAGCTAATCCGGTTTGGGGCATGGAAAAGTCTTTCACAGAACAATCAAATGCATTCTCAGATTAGACCACACACTGATTGAGTCTTTCTCAATTTATTTAGGCATTTATTTAGGGCCACCAAAAAAGGTGCCTAAATATATCACACATTTCAAATTTTTACTATTAAGCAAGCAATAATTTTCTTTCCAATTCATAATTACTCTCTAGTCCTGTTACATCACAAAAAACATTAAAGTTTGCTGTTCTACTGTGATAAAATGTGATACATTTAAGTGGTTTTAATACTTTTTCGAGGCACTGAAAACTATTTCACCACATAAATGTCTTCAGTGTCTTTATAGTAATATTCAACGTGCATGCAGGATTATTTGGAGAACCTTGCATGCTTTTCACACTGGAATCCTAAAAAATTCCCTGACAACTGTCTTGACATTGTCATCTGGAAAAGTAAATAAGACCTCTCAATCAGCACGTCACATCAGAGGTACAGTACTCTTGTTTCTCATCGCGCCAAAACCAAATGTGACAGTTTCCCTCAACTGTGCTGCCGCTTTTAGTAAGAGAGTGACACGCGTGTGGTGGAATATTTCCCCCACCAGCAGCATCAAAGCTTGTCTATAAATACATTTTTAGATGCAAACCTACAATGACCCATATGCAAAGCAAACACACAGGCTAACCCGCTAATGAGAGTGAGAATGAGAAAAACATTGGGACATATCTCAGTGTGGATTAACACCTTCAGATATTCTTAATCACAATATCAGAGTTTTGAATGTTTGTACTCGGTACATACTCTTAGACGCACCAGTAAGTTAGGTAGTTACTGGAATTGGTTGATTTTTATAAAAAATGTAACTTACAAGAAATAAATGTAAATAATATGATGATAATAATATGTAGACCTAACTGTGATAAAAATTTACTTTTTAAGTGGCATTGTATGATTCTTAGATTGAGTGGTCCTGCTTGCAGCTGGGTGGTATAAAACAGATCATTTCCCAATCAACTGACACTCCATACAAATGCCATCAGGTCATAATAACCACTTTTTATTTTAGTGTGGAAGTTGTTACAGAATAAAGGAGACTAAGAGCTATTTTAATTGACACTAAATTGTTCAGAAATTAAGTGAGAATAAACACAAACTCTCTGTCATGGGACAGGCTGGAATA
This sequence comes from Alfaro cultratus, assembly GCA_903066825.1. Lineage (NCBI taxonomy): Eukaryota > Metazoa > Chordata > Actinopteri > Cyprinodontiformes > Poeciliidae > Alfaro > Alfaro cultratus. The sequence goes on from CAEFZX010024219.1 coordinate 90,860, forward strand.
GAAAGTGTTGGCAATTTTAGTGCGATACAGTGATCTCACTACTCATACACATTTTGCTAAACATAAAAAAGGAAATACATTAATTCAAATATTCTTGTCTTGTTTTGAAATATTAGTGAAATCCTACTTAATTGCGGAGCTGTGTAGCACTGCCTGCTCTCTTTCTCACACAGACATTGTGACGTTGCCTCCGGTCCTTCTTTAAATAATTAATGATCATACATGGCGGAATTTTTCTTAAAACTACTAGTATGTACTCCAGCATCTGGCAAACAAATATAATGCAAAGAGTCAATTTTCACAGTTATAGATTGGTTTGAAGTTCTTTATGGGCTGCACAGTGGAGCAGTTAATGTCACTGTTGTCTTGGAGCTAAACTCCAGCAGGGTGTCAGTGTATCCATGGGTTCTCTCTGGGTACTCCAGCTTCCTCTTACAATCCAAAACATATTGGTCACTTGTACCTAGTACAAATGACAGCAATGGCTGCTGGATAAAACCCTCCAATAAGAATAAGCAGGCATGAACAATAGACGCATTAAAGACTTGCTAGTAAAAATTATGTTTCTCAAGATCTAAACTAAATCACTGGATTTTAAAAGGCCGGCATATGAAAACTAAAGCAATTTATTTACTTTATATGACCTAGCTTTGCAGGTGCAATGTTTCTCTGCAGTGGGATGCGCTTCACAAAACACTGCAGAACAAACTTGTTCTTACTGTACAGCTTACAATACAAGGTCTGTATTAAACCAGTCTGCAGCCGATAAGAAGGATGCAGTGGAGACCAAGTGCAAAACAAACAAAATAATAACAATATAGAGCTGCAGAAAGCAAGAAACACAACATAAACGAAAAAGATTTCAATACAGCTGTATCAAAATAATTTCTAAGGATTAAGATACGACTCGAGGTTGAAGGAAGTCCTGATAGGAATGGGATGTCTACCTTCAGTTAAACCACACCGAAAACCACAAACAAATCAAACCACTAATATTAGTTATGTTTAAATCTTTTAGCTTTCTGCATGTAACCCCTCTTGTTTTATAGTTAATCTGTCAGCCTATTAAACAATACATTTCTTAAATTAACTGTGACAGAACATCTGTCTTCATATTATTTATGTGTTAATTAGTCCTGGGATGAAATGTTTATTTATTTATTAGATGCTATTTGTTTATAACAATACCACTCTGATTTACTTATCAGAGACATTTAGTCTCAATGCAAAATTATGCTCAGTAAATGGATTTATTCTTCTGACGTACTTATTTGGTCTGGTGACTTCATTACAAGCAGGGGCCAATTTTATTAACGTCCCAAATTGCAACGCAAAAACTGATCATTACTGTATGTACTGTGACCCTCACAGCAGGACTGTTAATGTAAATGTCAAATTAAAGATTTGATGACATTTATTATAGTTCTGGTACATTTGTGAAACATTCAAATGAGATTTCAAGTATGCACAAGGCCCTCATACAGAGGAAGCTACATACTCTGCTTTTGCCTCAGATCAACTACATACACCATTAAAAGGAAATTAATAATACATTCTGCATGTTGTGTGCCAAATTGCCTATTAACATGGGCAATCTGGCACACAACCCAGGGTGTCTGCCTATGAGGGGGTGACATCAGAGCATGGGAAAAAGTTATCCATCATTTGGTGCTGAACAAAATGGTAGTTTTTGTATTGCTTTTTGTGATGCCCAGTCTATGGTTTGTCTAATAATGTGGAAGTTGGATTCTGATTTGAGGTTCCAAATTCAATAGAAATTAACATTCACTGGTGTTTTTAAGAAATCTGGATTCCATCTGATCATCTGAAACATGTATTATAATTCAACAAAGAAGAAAATTTTAAGCTTTTCAGAATGAACATCATCTTATATTGAGATCGCCATAAAAATATAGCTTTAATTAATGAGCTATATTTGTTAAAAATATATATGTATATCTGAGTTCTTACAAAACAAACAAAAAGTTCCTGTTGCATACCCACTATATTCTGTGTGCAAAAATGGGGCAGCATTTCTGCACAAACAGCCTCCAGTGCTGACTTTACTGTTACAGGTAAACAAGCCTGGATTTTAGCATGGGCTTACCGGGGCTGTATAACGATGATTAAGTAGGGCCCGCACCTTGGCTCAAGCCCAGGGGCCCACACCCTCCTAAGTCCGGCCCTGCAGGTAAATAACTACAGTGAAGTCTTGATCTCAAACGCTATATTAGCTCAACTGCGGCCACAGAGGTGCAGGACCGAGCACTTTTATGAACCCAAAACATTAAACATGAAAACACGCTGATTGAGACGCTGCAATTAAGACGATCAGAGGAACCACCTCCATGATAAGCGTCGGGGATGAATGAAACTAAAGGATACTGGAAATGGACCTTTTGTACCTTTACTTGTGCATATTTCCAAAAGACATTTTTTTTAGGAAATGTTCTTATTTTCTCAAAGAGTTTTTGGCAAACCAATGAACTGTTTCGTCTGAAAATGAAAACAAGGTTATTAAAGGCCTCATTGAAAGTCTGTTGATTATGGTGTTGCTTCCCCTCGTTCGCAGTCCCAACAGTTGCATAGGTCTTTCCGCAACTGTTGGTGCCAAATTACAGAGAATTGTCCTTATAGTGTCTATTTTATAAGATTGAATCTTTCATATAGTTTCCCAGTTCAAATATGCAAAATGCATATTTGCATATCGGAATCACGATAAGACTTTATGTAAAAATAAAATAAAATGCAGTAGCCTTAAGCGGATTAATATAGCTTGTAGCAGAGAGAGAGAAAAAAATAGTCTCATGAGAAGAAGTGACAAAGATAAGTGTTAAACTTACCAGTTTTGTTCGTGGGAATTCCCTTTACATCGTACTGCAGGTGTCGGTGCGCTGCGCCTTCTCCAGCACTGGACCCTCGATCCACTCCAGCGCTCTCCAGGACAGCCGGCTGTCAGCCAAAAACGTGACCAGAATATTTCGCCTCCGTTTTGTCATAAATATTACAGCGGGAGGAGGGGGGGGGGAAACCCTCCGCGCCTGCAGATGCAGAGCGCTACAGTGTGCTGTCCGCTCACTAATCCACTAATTTCCCCTGTTTTTGAAGCGTTTCTTTAACACGGCACCCCAACACCTGTCCCTCTCGCAAAGCGCGGACTTACACAGCATCCCACACGCGGACCGGCCGGAGGCATGATCGTGCGCTAGCGGCACGCTGGAGCGCAGTCGCTCCATCCCAGCGACCAATACGGCGATCCGCACGGGGAGGGGAGGGCAGGGAGATAGGATGGAGAGAAGGGGGTTTGTTGGGAGGGGAGGAGGAGACAGGGAGGCAGGAGGAGGTGTGGGTGGAGGGGTTGGTGGTGTGCATGGGTAGCGTTTCACAAGGACGACCTGAAATTCCTCAAGGGTGAACGCGCGTTTTGTAATTCAGTAAGATTTCCCAACTGCGCCTCCTGCCATCTTTGCCCTAAAACGCATTACGCACACTTGCTTGATCTCCCTCAGATGAAGACATGACTGGATATAGGGGCTTGATTTTATGTTCGGCGCCCCTCCACTTTGGGGGAGACTTTAAGACCCATTTCACATTTGCTGCAACACGTAGGGATTTCCTGTGAAGCTGTTAGCTGAACAGATTCACAGGTCCCGAGCCATGCTTACGAAGCTAAAGAGCATTTTTCACTCTGCTGAGCACTCTGTCAGAAGCTGTGTCAAGGTCACTGGCTGTTGAATTTGTGACCTTGTAGCACAATAAATAAAACGTCCCTGCCAGTGCTGCTCACGCTGATTTTCCTCTTTGGAGAGACTTAAATGTCCATCTGAATGTGTGAGATAATGTGAGGGAGAAGAATAAAGATAGAAGGCTCTCTGATGAGAGCAGGAGCCTCAAACTCCCTTATTAAGAGTCAAAATAAAAAATAAATAAATAAAAAAGTCAGACAAAAACAAGTAATTAGGCTGTATTTAAAAGTCTTGTTTTCACAAAGTCTGATAGAAAACTGCAGCCGTTTTCTAATGTGCAAAAGTTCCATAAAGCTTTTGATTTGGTCTGACGCTTGTGTTTGACCTTTTCATGCTAATAAGCAATAACGTATAACCTTGAACAACAAACATTTAAGGGCTCCAGAAGCAAACTGAATGAATGCAGATACACTTGCGCATACATGAATTATAGCAAGTCTGAATCATTTATTTTTGTCTTGATTTGGAGAAATGTGGTCATTATGTTGCTGGTGATTTAAAACAAGGACGTCCTTGGGTTGTTTGTGGTCCTGGGAAAGATTTTGTTCAGCCCCCCAAAGCAGAATTTATGAAAATAGCAAAAGAGTAAAGATATGAAATGGTGAAAGGGAAGGTTTCCAAATATTCTGAATGAAGTTGTAGAAGAAATATCTGTTACTGTCAGGGAAAAAGTATAGGAGAGACTGGAGAATCTAAGAGGTCATTGGTGAGTAAGTTATCATAATCACAAAACTAATGTGGATAGTCTATCACAGATGAAATATCTTTTTTGTTGTTCTTCTGTAGTGGCACACTAAATTGGCATTTTTATGTAAAAAAAAAATATACTTCTGTACTCTGGTTAGAGAACTGTTTAACTTTATTTTTTTTTTCCATTAAGAAATGTCTTTCTTGACTTAAATGTGAATGTTTGAAGTATCTGCAACGCTGAAATCCCTCTTCTTTTGGGTCAAAATTGACTGGCATGTGGAACTGTTCATGTTTTCATTCAACATGACAAAAAGCCTAGTTTCTTGTGAAAAAAATAAAACCCACTTCAATACACTGCTACCACCACATTTCACTGTAGATATGGTGTTCCTCTGGTTATTTCTGTGTAGATGTTTCTTCTTTACCAGAGAAATCTCTTGGACTTGCTGCTCAAAGTTCAAGTATGGTTCCTTTCAGACCAGAAGGTTTTAGTCAAACCCAGGTGATTTCTTTGAAAGAAAAGGATTCTGCTTTACAGCCTCTGTATAGACATATAGAGAAAATGGAGTCTCTTCCCACATGTATAAAAAGTACTTGGCAGAAATTCCTGTAGATCTTGCAGTGTGGCTGACTGTCTTGGCACCCACAATCACCATTTTCTGTTCTGATTCTCCCTTCTTGGAAAAACATCCAGATTTAGTAGTTCTGTTGTTCCACATTTCATCAAGTCATTGATGTCTGTTTATCTATCTCTATCTTTCCCATGGCTAATACATTATTCCTTTAAAGATTTAAATTATGGCATCAGCCAAGAACGCAACTTAGTGAATAAATCCTCAAAAACAGCTGAACTTTGTTTCTGGCTGAACAGATTCTGTACAATTTAATTTAAGTCTTTTGAATTCTGAAATGAAATCAAAAGGTGCTTCAACAAAGTTTTAGTCTGAGGATGTTCACACTACTTTAAACCGCTCAGTTTAAAAGGTAATTCAGTCTTTCTTTACAAGTCTTTCCCCCCCTGACCCTCCTCACGGCCCACCTCCTCATTGAAAATGTGTTCCCCGTTTTTCCACTTCTTGTCTTTCATTACATCACATAGTTCACGAGACTTTGAGGGCACCCTGCAGAGCCCCCCAGCTGCATCTTTTCTTCTTCTTTTTTTTAACTCCAGCAAACACTACAGCATCCCATCGCCCTTGCTACGGATCTAAATCTCTTGTGAAAACAGTCACATACAAATGCAAAGCTAGCCTGTGATTAGGAGCATCTGCCAAACACCCACGTGCCATATGCCTGCGCCTCTTAGCCAAGGAGGGAAAAATGCAGAAACACATACAAACATGCACACACAGCACTTAAAAGAAATTGAAAATACATAAATATCATAATATCATGTGTGCCTGTTTCTTAGCCTGCTACGGACAAACCCTTGCATTTGAACTGCACAACTGAACACTGCAGTGAATGCTATAGATCCTTCAGTGTGGATTTAGATTGCTTCTCATTTTAAGGAAAATATCTTCTGGCATACATTTACTATATTTGCTGATTTTTGTTCCATCCACTTTCTCCGACTTCTGATAAAAGCCTCCAGCTGATCCATTTTCCAGATTTGAAATATTTACTGCAATTTACTCAAAGGAGAACAGATGAGGCATCAACCTGCAGCTTGTAACTGTGGGTGAAGGTGGCGCAGCAATAGCTGAACCGCAGGGTTTTCGTCAGGAACCTCAAAACCTAACACGTGACTTTGTCAACAGAGAGTGACATGTCTGTTCCCCCTCTGTGCAAGATCTCATATCGTGGAGTTGTTAAATGTCACAACAGAAAGATAGGACTAAAAAGAATGCCTTTTCCCTTTTGATTTTAAAAGCTGATATCAAACTATGACATTTATCTGTGATGTGTTTCCATAAAGAAGTTTTCTACCTAAAAGACATTGTAGCTGCCCTGAAAACATCTCAGCCTGTCAAAGTTTCTCTGCTTATTCTCAGGATCGACCAAAAAAATCTTTAACCAAAATGCAAGCAGCTTTGTTAATTTATGTGGTGAGTCTACAAAAGGTCATAATTTGCTAATAACTCTGCAAATGTCACCACTGATGGAGAATGATTTTTCTTCCTGAAGGTATCATCAAAAGCATCAAATTCTTCTACTCTGGATTTGATGTTTTATTTACAAGCTGGCTAATGCAAGCCATCTACAGCATAATCACGATTCTTCAGGAATGTGAATGTGAAACATTTGGGTTATTTATGTCATTCACACTGACGAATGTGTATATTTTAGATGCTGAAATGTGGATTTCAGTGTGACAGTAATCTGAGAGATGTTAGCGCTGATGTACTGCAGCAAGAGTGTTTCATCTTTCTGTGCAGAGTTTGCATGTTCTCACTCTGTATGCTGGGCTTTTCTCCTGGTACTCAGGTTGTTTCCCACAGTCCAAAAACATGCATCTATTTTCTTCACTCTTTCATCTTGCTGGGGGGCTGCAGCATATATCCCAACAATCAATATACATTTTCCCACCCGATATTTGTGTTTATGTCAGTTATTAGCCCAGGAGGTGAAATAGTCCTCGTGTTTCTCTGACTACCGATAATGCAAGAGTTTACTTATAATAACAAGTTCTATGCTATACTTGCCAGATATATTGTCATTATAGAAGTATATGCGGAAATGTCTGCATCTGTCTCTTTGTCGTCCTGTCCATGCTGTTCACTGCCTCTCACCCATGTACTTTTGAAGATATAGGCACCAACCTCCTTTGAGCATGCAAGAATAAACCTGGTACAGAAAATGTATGGACAATAATCTGAATGAAACAGAGCTGTGAAGGTTTATGAGGAACGGTGGAAAAAATGTGTGGAGTGGACAGAAGGATTGGGCCGTGCTTTGTATTCACACGTCTGCTGCTCCAGTCTGTTGGGGTGAAAAAAGACCTGAGCTAAAAGTTCAAACTCAATTTCCCGGTTCATCTTCTTTCCAACACTCACCCGTTATGGTCATGGTCATAAGTTAAGAATTACAAACTAAAGAATGAGATGATACAAGCAGCTGGTATTATCTTCCTTCAGTTGGTGGCTGGGCTCCATAGTCTAAACAATGACCCCTACGGATGGGTATCAAGCCTTATTCGGAATCAATATTATTATGGTCAAAACTAAAACTGACTACTGCAATTGTAGTAATGACTGTATTTTGTATTTTAGGACACGCATAAGTCCTGAAAACTCTTTGCTTTTTCTACCTGCAGTAGTAGATTGCCTGAGGCAGAGAGAGCAGCAGCAAAAACCCCTTAAGAGACAGAACAAATCAGCATCAGCGGCCGCAGACATGACGTAAATTAAGCCAGAAGCATTCAGGAAAGGAGGAGCTGTGGTGGAAAGCTGGGTTGCAAGATGGTTTGAAAAGGATGCAGAAAAAGTACTTTGGCTGAGGCATCAGAAAGACTATTTTCTGTATGAGATTTACAGACTGACTATGCAGAAGGGAAGAAGATAATAAACCGGCAGCTCATTTGAAATTACTCCAGCCAACTTCTGACGGACACTCAAGTGAAATTTTCCAACACTATGCATATAATTAACTTTCATTAAATGGTACTTTATTTCCCTCAACGGAAAATAAGTATAATCAAAACATTTTACCAACCAGTGAGACAAGTGATGCTTGTGATGTATTTTATTCATACGCTGCACAATTTGCTCAGATCCGAGTCAAGTCACACTTTTCTGATTTTTTTTCAGTAACATGGTGAATTGCATTTATTATTTTTCTACAACATCAGAAGTATGTGCAGCTTTTTGTTGGTTCATCATATAAAATACCAGTTAAATCCACTAAAGTGTTGGGTAGTAAAAATGACGAAATGTTGAAAGATTGAATTAGCTTGTCATTGATTTTACGATTATATGTTAACACTTTATTTGGCGGGGTGTGCATAAGTCTGACATGACACTGTTATAAACACAGCATAACCCCATTCATGAAGATGAAGGAGTTTTCATGAATGTTTGCAACTGCTATGAAGTTTCATTCAGTTAATAATGACACTTTTAATGCAAAGTTGACCATTTTATTGGATCTTTAATGCAGGTTTTAATGCAACTTTACATTGAAAATTGTCATTTACAGAATAATGCAAAGTTGACACTTTGTATGCACTTTTATGCAACTTTGTAGTAAGAGTGTCATAACTGAATGACACTTCATGACAACAGTCATAAAAATATGTAAATATTTATCTAAAAAATAAATGTTTGTGGTCCTTATTGCTTAAATACAAAACTGAACATAAATTGCAATTACACTTTATGTAAAAGCAAATGTTACCTCCTTATAAAGCATGTAGAGCTTCGACCACAGAAATGATTGCCACCTTTCAGGTGTAAAAACATATTTTTATATTCACTCCGAGCATAGTTCATAGACATTATAATTGAGCTACGTTTTAGTAATGATTTATATTCACATACTGCAGGATGTGCCCTTGACTGTGACTGTGACATGCTGTGGACACAAGCTGACCTTATTACAGATAGACAGGAAAGATCATCAAATGCAGCATCCCATAAAAAGAGAGGCAGCACAAATTAAAATGTCAACATTTTCACCATGTCACCAACACTGACTCAGCGCCACTTCCTGCTCAAATGAAAGGCACTTGAAAACAAGAGGCGAGATTGATCAGATAGACCTGAGAGATGAGGAAGCAATAAAAATCATGGAGTAAAGGCAGGGATTTGTCATACGCTGAATCCCAATGAATGAAGCTGCTGAGAGGCTTCTGATGCAAAAAAAAAATAAACTGAGAAGTTGACACTAATACTGCAAAAAAAAGATGACTTTGCAAATCTGTACCCTAATAGGTGAATGCACTGGATGATATTACAAATAATCATATCCTGATTAGAGGAAAAATGCTTGAGGGAGAGAAAAACACTTTGTGAAGTCACTGTTGCATGATAAAACGACCTTGGGACCAGGTTTGAGCAAAGTAAATGCTGAGCCAGGGGTATGGGGCAGATGGAGAGGATTATCAGTGAGGCGGAGTGAGAAGGGCAGCCAGTAAAGAAAAGTGAAGAGAAAGACAGAGAAGGAAAAAAAAAATAAAAAATAAGTACAGAGGGAGAGAGGCCAAGCTCAAGCTCACAGAAAAAAGGTAGACTCTGCTCTTTGATCGATGCTCCAGCCAATTACCACCCTGCATTATGAATGAAGGTGAACAAATTTACCTTTTGCCAGCACAAAGAGTTGGCACAGAGAGGTAGTTCAGTAAATGCCACCTCTGAGGTGTATTTGTATAACATCATGGTGGCTTTGCTCAGGAGGGGGTGGACTGACAGCTTGATTTACCCCCTCATTAGCGTGCCCAGGAAGTAGCCCTGGACCTGCACAGCAGGTCACATTCAGACAGAGCCCACATGACCCGCCACAGCCGGCCAATCATCTTTAGCTGGTATTTGGAGGTACTGTAAACTATAATTTTCTTGACACATTGTGCCTCACTGCGAGTCTGGTTGCTGCTTTTCAAATAAGTCTAATGGCCTGTGAAATTAGTTTTATCACTGCACAGTATGGCTACAGAACAATTTTGCCATACCCAGTTTCCCCCAAAGGCAGGCTTTGGAAATAAGTGTTTTTGCTCTAATTTACACAAAGTACAGCAATTTAAAACATTTTCCCGTTGTAAATGTGAACATCCATTTCCATATCCAGGGTTAATAAATAAGAAATATGGCTCAGTGGATATTCAATGCAAAAGTAGAACCTTCCATATTTCATCACGTTAAAGACACAAACTTCAATATTGTTTTCTTTAACAGAAAAAAGGATGGGAAATGCATGGTTTAAAAGAGTTTTTTAAACATATAAAAATCTGAAAAGAATGGAGTGCAAATGCATTCCTTTATCCAGCTACTTGGTCCACTTGTTCATAATTTAGTCTCAGTATAATCCAGCCCTTCTGTGCAGAACATTAAAGAACAAACAGCATCATGAAGACTAAGAAACACAGCAGACAGGTCAGGGATGAAGTTACTGGGAAATTTAAATCAGGAAGGGATTTTAAAACTAAATTCTAAAAGGCAAGGAGCACACTGATCAGAGGAGGATGATGAGCAGAGATTCAGGTGGGAGACTATAGAGCTTTCACTCATTTCAGCTATTATTCATGTATGTCACAAATCCCCCCCAAAAAAAGAGTGGCAAAAATAGTCATTATTGAAAGATATCTACAAGTCCCGTTTGCAGTTTGCAACATGCCATGTAGAAAACACAGGAAACTTGTAAAAGAAGGTGAACTGGTCAGAGGAGACCAAGATTGAATACAGCAACACACTATGTGTGACATGTAATCCACATGATGAAACATTGCGGCAGCATTATGTCATGGGAATGTTTCTTTACTGCAGGGACAGGGAAAATGGTCAGACATGATCAAAATGTGGGTGGAGCTACATCTTGAAAGGAGAAAGTCCAAACTCCAATACTAAAATAGATCCTGCTGTAAAGATTAGAAAACTTACTGTTCATAGATGGCATTCATCCTGTTTGATTGAGATTGAACTTTTCTGCAAGGAAAAATTGGCTCTTCCGGTCTTGTTCTTCCATTTTCAAAGCTTGCAGAGACTTCCCAAAATAGATACAATTTTACAAAGTGCAAACTTCAGGAGACAGAAAACAAGCGAGCACCATCTTCTTCAATCTCGCATTACTAAATATTTCAGAAAGACGTGGATGATTTTTCTGGCATTTCCGTGTCCTTAATATGAGAATCCAAATGAAACACACCAGAGCTGGATGTTGTAACACAAAAAAAAAGCATAAAAAGTGTGTGCATACCTTCAGTACTCACTGTACAACACACAAGTAGGTGCAGATGTCTGCATGAATACACATTCACCTGTGAACCTGCAGTCAAATTCAGTCAAGCCATGTGTGGTTTGATTGAACCACAAAGGGGCTGCATGATGGATGAAAGATGAACCACGTGCACTGACCTGACACTTCTAACCCCTCCTCTGCCTCCACACCCTGACTTCTTCTTTTCCGACCACTTCCTCTGAGGCCTGCTCTCCTGTCTGACATGCATGGTCCTGTCTCCATACCTGCACTACTTGTTCCTCATCCTCACGCACAGCCTGTCAGTCCTGTCCCATATGCCCACTGAGATACACTTGACTCCTTCTGTGCAGCAGTAATAGTCCTGCCGTATTCTTCATCTCATATATATTCTGAGCTGTTATCGAAGCAGGCCACTATCAATGTCGTTTGCAACGTTTTATAGAAGTTAAGGTTGTCATTTGATCCAGGGTGGAGATATCACTTAAAACCTGCCAGACATTATGTACTAAATCAGGACAAGACCTCAGTTATCCAAACTGATACATCCTTTCAGACAACTCACACACACATCCATCTGCACAGACAAGAAGGATATAATTTCCTGTCCTTCCTCACAACCTCCACTTCAAATAAATGGTAAATAAACGTCAGTCACTGTCACACCTTTATCTGTGTTACGATTTTGAAATGTAGCACTGTTACAATTTCCGTTCAGACGCAGCTTTTAGAGCTGGGCACATTTTATTCAATCAATTGGCAATTACAAAGGAAGCAGTAGTGGTTGTATGAGGCTAGGCAGCAGGTAGAGAGAGAATTATTCATTCAGGTGGCAATCCCGTGAGCACGGAACAACAATGCAAGCAGCGATTAGGGGAATACTGAGTTGTATTAAAGATTATCTAGTTTTAGACATCATGGCGAAATAATACAGAAGTGAGGCGGAGTTAAAAGCTGATAAACCATTAAACACCGAGCTGAAATGTGAGGTCCAGCTACATTCAGATATCTCTGATAAGGTTGAAATAAACCAACAGACTCAGCCTGTCTCAGTGGGACTGGGCTGGCATTACTGGTAACTAACTAAGCACCAAGGCTGGAGGAGTTAAGTTGTTTCATACCTTTGCACTTTTATTTACTGCCATGGGGTGTTCAGTACAAACCAGGCTTCAGTTGCTGTCTTCTTTAGGGGCATTTTGTCCAGCTGATTATTTTCTAAAATCTACCAACTCTAACAGACTAAACTGGATAACTGTGCTTGGTGGAGTTGGTCTTATCATTGATTGAGATTGTGGTAGTTAATTGGTCTAGTGAGACTACTTTGAGTCAAAAAATAATTAAATGTCTGACCAAACAAAAATCAAAAGTGGGATCCCTCAAGGCTCCATTATTGGGTCAATTTTAGTATGCTCCCCTTAGTTCAGATCACATATTTATTACAAAATCTCTCATAATCATGCTGATGACAATTGTATATTTTGTTGTCACCACAACACCACAGTTAGTTATCCAGGAAACTTGTTCTTAAAATCAGAAATCTGATGACATGATTTAAGACACGTTTTTGATCCAAATACAGTTAAAGTTACCAAAAATGCAACATAATTAATTTATCTTTTTAATAAACATAAGAAATGTTCATATTTAACTTTACAATGGCTTAACTTCTTGCTCCAGAAAGGCACTAAGAGTTGAGTATTGTATTGAAAGAGATGAGTATTTATAGTAGGGAGGAAAATGTTTATCACTGTACTCCAAGGCAAGATAGAAGACATTGGATTGAGAGACAGCACTATGCGGCAGGTAGTCAAGGTGAGTATAAATGAGGAATGTCTGATGTATCTTGAAAAGACTCCTTCTTAAAAGAAACCAAGGAGAAGCGCAGACGATTTCTTCTGGGATACAGCGACACCCGGTAAGCACACAAAGTAAGATCTCAGAGGTAATTTGACTTGGAACTCTCACAGCAGGTTGGCACTCAGGCTATGAGGGGCCGTCTGGCAGCTCCTTAAATCCTGACTGCCTGATGAGTCTGACGGAAATCAGGTGTGCCAGCTGCAGCCTGCTCGGCTCCACCCTCCTGTAGAGAATCATCAGCTCCACTGGAAGTAATACAAACTACACAAACACAGGAAAACCTCACAATGGTGACAGCAGATGGTTCAGAATTTCAACTTAATTCAGAAGAGTTGAACGTGATTATTTATAGCAACAAATTGCAGGGTTAAAGGTCAGTGCTCAATTATACTCAGTGCAAGATAGAATTAAAACCCAAAAAGTATGTAAGCAACCTGCCATGTGGAGTCATATGTCAATATTAACAATGGCATCAGCTCTGGAACAAACTCCTTGAAAATCTCCTTGAAATTGTAAACTCATTTAAATGAAGAAGGACTTATCACCCATTACATTTTTATTGATCTTCGTGACTTTGTTTATTTTCCTGTAAAGCACTTCAATTAATCTGATTGGAAATGTCACATGAACATTAATGAAATTAAAGCATGGTGAATAATGTTTCACAGCATTTTGTTATTTCTTCTTCTTAAAAGATTTTGCAGTCACAATTGAATATGTCTTATTGAGTAACAAATGTATTAAAAAAGAAAATATTATCAACATATTAAATTTCAGTTCTCTTCTTTCCAGACTCGACATGTACACTGCCCAGCCCAGCTACTGTGTGTAAAAGTAATTCTTTCAAGGCTTATACATATTAAAGTGCCGTTTTAGCCCTTTTTGATCAAATGGTTGTCATATAACATGTTAAATTTAAAAAGTCCACACACTTTGCAAGAGTAATTGTGGATTGTAAGATGCATCTGGCCCTCAGGAAGGTAGGTCAGGGTGCTGCATCAATTCCTAGCTAATGCCTCATAAGATCTTATCATATTTCTATCTCCCCAACTGTCTCACTGACTAACATTTTCTGACACTCTTTGCTTCCTAGTCAGCTGCAAAATTATAGATTACAGATTTGCTTTGAGTCAATTGAGGAAAGTGGTTCACTGGAGGGGAGAGAGATGAAAGAGGGAAGTAAAAGATGGGAAGGGGAGATTAATGGAGAGAGGTTGCTCAAAACCTACAAAAAATATATCAGGCCATCAGACGCTTGAACCAGAGCCAAAGTAGAAAACGGTCACCTGAATAACAGCAGGAAGAGATGAGAAATTTTGAAACGCTGAGGTTTCCCAAGGGAACCTTTCGAATAATGCTGAGGCACTTTGGCACACAGATGCTCCAAGCTCATCACAGCTGTGACAGAGAAAAAAAACCCGGCTGAGTCATTTGGGAGAGGATAAATTAACAGAGTAAACAACACCTTGGTTGCTCTTTTGCCAGGCTTAAGATCAACTGGAGAGAAGACAAAAAAGTGAGGACTGTCAGTATGTAAGAGTATTCCTGTCTGACCTTCAATTAGCATTTTCTTTCTAAAATTCAGATCAAATCATTGAGCACAAATGTGTCACACATTAATATGGATTCACTCTTCATGCGTAATTTGTTTTTTCCCTCAGTTTTCCAGTTTTCCCACAATCCAAAAACACACTACAGTTTAGTTGAAGATCTTACGTTATTCCAATAGGTTTGAGTCTGTGCAGTCATCGTCATCTGGTCTTTCATGGACTGTATTTGAAGGCTTTGGACTTATCGATAAATCAGTATGCGAACAAAGACAAGACTGTGTGCAGTTCCTGTTCCTACGTTAAAGTGTTTTCTGTGAAAGTTGTCAGTAAAGCCAAGAGCAGCAGAGGGTAACCTAAGATCTATACACCGAATAAATGCGTAGACTGGCAAAGTGAAGGTCCTCAAGTGAAGGACTTATAGGGAAGAAAGAACCTCTGATGTTCAGTCTGTACCTTGAAACCCGGGGAGATAAAAGAAGGATCAAACAAGGGGTCACAGCATTAAAGAAATCTGCTGTGAGCAGTGAGCTCTGTCACTGAAGTGCATGTTTTTATTCATTTATCAAACTTTTCTCATCACACAAGGACAGCGGCAGTCAGACGTTTAGATACATCACAATGAATCAGATACTCATTTCCGACTTATAATGATGCATTTGATCAGCTGCTTTAGTGGCTTGGGAATGATTATTAAGAATACAACTTTAATAAATAAACTAACTTTAAAAAAATGTGGCCCGGCAACTTTGAATTTACTGTGGATTTTTTGCAATTCTCACAAGATTAAAAGTATACATACAAGCTCATTACTGTGTAAAATGTTTGAAACTTCTTTTGTTTTATTTTGGCACATCAAATAATCAAAACTATCTGCATATGGAGAAAACATGGAACAGTAATGATATGTTCCAAGAGTGGTCATCCAAAAAACATTCTAATATTCTATTAGTCAGCCATCCAAAGAGGTTAGAAAGAATTAAGCAAAATAGAAAGTACTGTAGGTCTTGCTTGTCTTATTCGATGTTAATGTTTATGATTCAACAGTAAGAAAGAGAATGGGTGACATAGTGCTGACATAAAAAGGCACCGAGTCTTGTCTCATATTTGGAGTGAAATAATCCCCAAGAATTCAGCAAAGATATTTTAGAAAAACAAAGCATCATACCGAGAGCACGACTGGTGGAGGTGGTGTGAAGCGGGCCTGGTTTGCTGCTTCAGGATCAGAACCTGTTATTGATCAAACTGTTCATTTTACTCTCAAGCAGAACATCCTGAGCAGGTTCCTCCCTCTGTCCAAAAACCTGACTGCTATTCATTTGGTCTCTTGAAATAACACGTAGGCATGAGTGTGTGCATATTGTTTGTGTATCTCTGTGTTTCCTTTGTGATGAACTGGTGTCCTTTCCATGGTGCATCCCTGGAGATAGGCACCAGCTCCCCTCAGTGTTGCTTTGACAAGCAGCTGTAGACCATGGACAATGTATTTTTTGTATTCTTCCACTGACTGACAGATTTGAACAATGAGATCCTTTCTCTTCATTGTGACCTCTCTGTTTAACATTTTTGTTCTCTACAAACAGGCAAAAATCAGAAAAATCTTACCGGGATAAATGAACTTTATTATGGGTTAATAGAAATTGTTGTAATCAATGGTAGATGTGATTTCAATAGGTGCTTTAGTGAAGTTTTAGTTTGAAGGAGTGAACACTTGTAAATCAAAGTTATGTGTCAAAGTACTAATAAATGGGATTGAAAGCCATTCTGTTTTTTCTGGTTTTCAGGTTTTTTGGTTCTCCAAACCAAGCATGGAGAATCATCGTTCAGTTTTTATGCTCCTCTAATCTGGAGCTAACCTTCAGAAAACTGCAAAGCAGCTGAAACACTGAGTTCCTTTAAATCATGGTGAAAAGCCCAGCTGTTTAGAGCTTCCATTGACTAATAAAAACTGGAACATCGATTAATGCTAGACTTAATAAGAATTATTCTTAATAATTCTGATTTGAAAAAAACAACAACATGCATTTCAAATTGAAAAACGCATTTGAAAAATGTAATGTTTGTTTATTGTTTGCTGTTCTCAACAGAATTGGTTATTATGTTAGGTTTTTATTATGTAAAGCACTTAGAACTGGCTTGTTGCTTAAATGTGCCAAACAAATGAACATTAAATGCAGTTTTTTTCTACCTTTCATTTGTACTTGATGGTTGGACTTTTTCAGGTCCGTGTAAGAAAACATGGCTGTAGCGCTCCTTGAATATGAAGTAACTTGATGCAATGAGAAGGTTTCTATGGACTTTTGCTCTAATATTTCCTAATATTTGCCCTCAACTGATATTCCAGAGATATACTGACAGTGGAGACGAACCGAGTGTCAAACTACCGGAACTGAACTCAAACACAACCACTTCCTGCACTTTTTGAAGATAAGCGGTATTTGCACGCATCTGACTCAACACAAGACATAAGTAATATGGATCATCTGAAAATGGATAAAAGTGAGACAGAGCACGTTCTGACGTTTCATCGCTATAGCAACAGCCTTTGTACTTGTGGATGGAAGTGGGTGGCAAAAAAAGAGCAAGAGTTAGAGTGAGAGGAGTGATGGAGAGAGGGAGAAGTTGGCTTGCTCCTCTCTGTTGGCGAGCTTCTACCAACGCAGCTCTGTGCCAACTCAAGACCCCGGGGGCTTTAACGGTCAAGGTCACTGAAGAGGAAAAAATGAACAACTCCTAGACGTGTTTCTGCATACTTCGTATCCAAGAAAGAGTGTGAAGAGCAGCTCTAGCCCCATACAGGCAGAGGGAGAGACTATTGTCCTCACAGCATGCGCATGATTGTTCTTTACAAGAACTGCTGCACACGTGTAGAAGGACTGAGATAGATGTGCATCAAAAATAAGTAAACTGCTGGTTATTTCATCTTTCAATGATTTTCTTTTTAACATTTTTTTCTCTGAATAGTTTTTGCGGCACTAGTGGCTTGTATTTTTTGTGGCAGTAGGCTGACAGGAATGGGGGAAGACATGTGGCAAAGGTCGCCAGGACCAGGAGTCGAACCTGCGACATCCGCGTCGAGGACTAAGGCCTCCAAACGTGGGGCGTGCTAAACCCCTGCGCCACCATAGCACGCCCCATCTTTCAATGATTTTCAATGAAGCGTGCTGACTCCTTAAATGTTCCTCAATTTTTGCACATTACACCACAAACTTCAATGTATTTTTAGTGGATTCTATGTTGTTGACCAACACAAATTAGTGTAAAACTGTAAACTGGAATTATGTAGTTTTGAAAGGTTTTTACTATAAATTAAACTTTGAACTAAGTGGCATACAGACCTATTCAGATCTCATGAGAAAAATCATCTCCACAGCTTGAAGCTGAAACCACCATGGGTATCACTATGCTAATGGTGCATTCAGGGTTATGTGGGAATTGCATGCCAGAAGTTTAATTTTGGTCTCAGCTGATTAGATGCTAATTTTTCACATTTTCTGTATCCCCTACAAGGTTTATGGTACAGTTACTGAACATGCAGTCCTCTTGAAACAGCAATAAATTACATAGATGTTTTTATTTGCATTTTGGCAAAATGTGGAAAAGTCCAAGGAGAATTAATACCTTCATAGTCAGTTTAGATACCTCATGCAGACATTATGACCACTAACAGGGAATTATGAGTGTACATAATTGTAAGTTTAAACTTGCCAGTTCAATATGCCACTGTGACGTTTGTCACCCCCCCCATAAAGATATTTCTGTAGATTATCACTCCCCTGCTAGTAACAGCATTTGGTGAATATGCAGTCTCACCATCTCAGCAGGAAGAGTAGGTGGATGAAAACTGCATGGAAATAAGTTTAAAAAGTTGTAAGTTCAGAGAAGCTGGCCAGTCTGGCTGGGGGTGATGGCCTCTGTAGGAAGCAAGCTCACACAAGAATTGAGTCTTAATTTGTCTTGATCGAAGATATTTTGGGTCGAAAATTTGGTCCAAGTTAAAACTTGTGTTGAATGCTTGGAATTTGAATTTTCCAAGCTAGAAAACTTTGGAAAATATTTGTATTTCCAGATGTTTTTGCTTATTGGTAAATTCTAAAAACCTTAGTCTTACTGTCCATTCATCCACCAGTATCTTAAGATTCTACATTTAAACCCTGATCTCAATACAGTAATTTTTTGATATTTATTTCTAATCAAGAAATCTGGTGAGAGCTTACAAGAGTATGAAATTTGGTCAGAGAAAATCTGCAGAAACCTTCACTGTATGGTATCTTGCTATCAAACTTTTATCTCATCATTTTTAGAACAAACAGCAATTTTATGCAGTGACACAATTATATTATGAAGTTGCATCAAGAGCAATATTAGTATGTGGAGGACACAATAATGTCATGGCTGTGCATGTCACAGTGAAAGGCCTTCCTAGAGGTGGAAAAGTGTAAACCAAATTAGATATGGTTATTACTTCTCCCCCTTCCTATCCACAGAGGCTCACATTAATAATCAATCTTCTACACACACCCTCCTGCCCAAGTGTTTATGTAGATGCAGACATGCACCTACCATCTTTATATGTCCTTTTAAAGACTTGTGAGACGGCTCAAAAGGCTTCAGTGGATTGCATAAAGCCTGCTGTTACGGCTGCTGAAATCAGTGATGGCTGCTATTTTTAGAACATGTGAAATGTATCTGTACCAGCAAACAATCTCACACATACATATGTACAACGAGACGGACAGAAATACATGGCACAAAGCATTTATGGGGAGATTTGCAGACCAAAATAAAGTGAGAAGTCAGATTATGTGCAATTTTAAACATGCAGTATCTTCTCATTTTCTTTTCACTTCAGCAAATCTAAACGTCAGCTGGATGAAGCTTTAGTAGATGAGGGCTGGAGGTGTGTTGTTGAAGGGTGCTGGTGCTTTGAAACATAAAAGTCATTATAAAACATTGGATAAAAGGTAAATTAAAATGGTTACTCTGCACTTATGACATGCTGCACAATAAACAATTTTGAAAAGAAAAGAGGATGGCCTGTGTGGTAATATAACATTTAAATCACATGAATATACAATATCCTCTTAAGCCTGAAAAATTAAAGTCAGATAACGCAAATACAATAAAAGAACATCCGTTTTATAGATTTTCTTTTTAAAGGATGCAATTTTTGCTCAGGAATAAATTAGGACAACCTCACACTTATTCCTGCTTAAAATGACTAAGGTTGCACACAGGTACACATGATTAAAGCATCATTACTCAGCATTTTGATGGAGGTTTTCCCTGTTAAAGCATAGCACATTTCGCTTGGTGTATGACTTTTAAAGAGCGAGTGAACACCTTGCTAGGATCTAAAGAGATATCCGGGCCTTTCACAAAGAAAACTGTAGCAGCTTATGAGTCTGGGAAGGGATTTCAAGAGATCTCAGAAGAATTGAAAATCTGCCGTTCCACTGTATGGAAAACCGCGGGAAGACACTTTAAACAATTACTAATAGGTCCAGATCTGGCAGTAAGTACATATGAAAGCTTTTAATTGTAAAAGCAATGATGAAGAGATGATAAACCAAGAGGAGTGTTCTGCAATTTGTTCTCGTCAAGAGCTTTGTGGCAGCCATCTGGAGACAATCAACGGCTTGTTTGCCAAGACAAAATATCTAAGCAAGAAGAAATGAAATCCTCCTTAATTCAGGGTTGACACCAGTGTTTCTTATTATAGATATTTCCACATGAAGAAAAGAACAGAGTTTAAACCCAGCTGTTTTGGGATAACTATCCATCGACATCTATTTCTTAATAAGAGCTGACAGCTTAAAATTGATGCCTACTCTATGATTACAGAGTAAGTTCTCAGATAATAAAACACTGAATGAAACACTTATGATCCCATTGCATTCTCTTGATATCATTTAGGATTTTGTTAAATTGGACCATTTGTGTAAATTTAGCCTCTACAGCAGGGGTCTAAAACTCCAGCCTTTGAGGGACGGTGACTTGAAACTTTTAGGACTCTGTGAACATGATGAGGAGCAAATTCAGGCATCTTATTCAGGTATGTCGTAATAAGAACAAACTTCCCCAAACATTGGCCCATATGGACTGGAATGGACACTTGGGAACCCATTACACAAGATTCAATTTTTTGCATAGTTTAGTACTTCAACTTGAGTCTCTGCCGGTTCTAGAAACAGAGTGCTAAAAAACCCCAACATCCAGCTGCTTTATTGAATTAAGTCAATCATTTTTGGTGTCAGGAAAACTGTTTCCAACACCTCCTGACTATTAAGTCACAATTGACTGGCACTGCATCATTACGTTAAGCAGCAGCTTATTTGGATTTAAAGTGACAAGAGGCCCTGAAACAGGTCATTCTGAAAGGAGCTCCAAGTAGGCAAAACATGAAAGGAGAAATCTAATTATCTGAGAATGCAATGAACACTTTTTGTATAGATAATAGACCTGTTCTAACTTGCTGAAAAGGAAACATAATAGGTCTCTTTACAGTAAAACCGGGAAAAAAAAAACATGAAAATAAACAAACAAAAAAAAACAATGTTGAGTAACAGAGGCCCATTACAAAGTGCAAATATTTTCCATCCCACACATTCCCACAGTTCTCAGACCTTTTTAACTCAATCTTTTCATTGGTGTTTGGAGGCTTTTCCACCTCTTCATCCTGACATGTAACATCTCTCTCCCTGCACCGCAGTCCTGTCCTACCCAATATAACCACCGCCTGCACCTGATGAGATGACTTGGATAAGAAATAAATTCAGGCTGAGGTGAAGGAGTTGATAAAGTTGCATGAGGTCTGATTAAGTCAGATGAAGCAGATATGGAGCGAGTGTGTCACAAACCGGGGGAAATCAGGCGAGGGCAGAGAGCAAAGACAAACATGGGAGGAGGAGTCGTGGCTGACAGGCGTAAAATCTTCTCATTAATAAAATCTGCTGATGAAATTACAACGACTAATAAGTCACACTCCTAAACTCGCACCCGTAATTTTTCTTTCTCCTCAAATTCTCCACCGAGAAATGATCTTGTCATTATTGTCGTTTCATCAGATTTCAATTTCAATCTAATTCTCAAGGTGCTGATTTGTTAATAAAACTTTGCTACCTGTTCAAAAAAATCTGTAACAGAGGATGAACTGAACTGACACCAGTACCATGGAAACATTTGCTTTAATAGAAATACATGGTTAAACACCGACAGATTTTTTTTTTTTACCACAAAAACACAAGCTTACACCTTCGACACATAGTATAAAAATACCTTTAAAAATAGCACCTTTTCTCTAGCAGGTAAACATGCAGTCATGAAAATAGACACAACTTTCCCCCCAAAATAATGAACACACCACTATATACAACAAATTATTGTGCTTGATACTTCATTTTTAAAACAGATGTTAACGCGATACCCAGAATAATATAGTCATGCTTGCGTAGTTATTTTGGTGTGAAGAATAGGAGGGTATTTTGGTCCTGCTCATCTGTTTTTTACATAGAGAGTATGTGTCGGTGCATCAGTCTGGTTTAATTTAGATTTTTATGCGTCTGGAGAACCTGCCTGGAAAGCTCTGAAAAATAAACAATGTACAGCAGATGACAAACCTCATATATTGGTCCCTGGATAAAAATAAATGTGAAGAAAATAAATGAAATGTGCACACAAGCTCTCCAAACCTGGTCCTAGATGGTTATTACTAAAGGGGTGTGATTATCTGAGTTCATTCTTAAGCTCAGGTATAAGAATTTATTGTCAAGACAACAATTAGCAGTGCTCTCCATAAATTGGTCCTCTATTGAAGAGTACTGGTAGCAAAAAGAAAGTTGCTACTGATAGGATTGCTTGTGAAAAACTGGTGGCTGTATGCCTAAAACAATGTGAGGATAATTTTCTGCTGCGGAGACAAGGAGGCTGGTCAGAGTGTAAGGAGATGAATACAGGATAATTGAGCTTTTAAGAGGCTTCAAAAGGCTGGAAATTGGGGCAAAGGTTGATGCAACAGACAAAAACCCCTATATATGGAGCCAGAGCATCTCTATTTGATAGTATTCTCAGAGTCAAATCCAATTGAGTATGTATGGCCAGACTTAAAAAAGACATTAGATGCTCTACATCCAATTTGGCTGAGCTTGAGCTAATTTGGAAACAGGGATGAGGAGAAAAATCCATCTAGCAAAACTGGCAGAGACATACCCAAAAAAACACGCAGCTGGGATTAAACTAGAGTAGACCAAGTCTGAATGCACCATTTTTAAAATTTAAATTTTGAAAAATAAAAAAATAAATAAAACATTAAAACCATGTCTCAAGTTCTTTCCATTTTACAATTACGTACTACTTTGTGTTCAATCCTTACATAAAATCCTAACAGAATATATTAAAGATTTTGGCTTAAACATGACAAAATGTGCAAAATGTTCCAAGGGGTGAAATAATTTTGAAAGGTAAAAAGGGAAACAGTGTCAGGGCCACAAAGACCTGAATCCACTGGTCCAAATGTGAATTAGAAGATAATGAAGACATGGGGGGGGGGAAGAAAATCAACTAACTTAAATTACTTGTAAAACTTTGGCTTGTGAATCTCTACACTGTAAGGTGAGTTGAGTTGTTTGCCCTTGCCCTTCCTTAATTTGCACCTATTAGTCTTACTGCCAGTGAAGTACGTGAACTGATGGTCCCAAAACACCTTAAAGCGACGGTGATGTTTAATTGAGAGAACTAGCTCTGCAGTGGTGAAGTCTTAAAAATGGACAAAGACAAATTTTCGGTGTCAGAATGATAAATAAGGATTTGTTATTACACTGAAAAATGATTCTGTTTCGCTAAATATCCACTTAGAAGTAACTTGGCCCTTTGAAAAGTATGAAGTCCCACCGGGTGTAAAGAGGCAATAAATAAACAAAAACTACTGACATCTGAAACATAATGAGCTTTAAAAACATTCTTGTGGCGGAGAAGGTAGCCACAATCACCGTATCGTCTGCAAGGGTTGAGGATCTGCAAAACAGAGCCCTAATTAGATCCTGACCCTTAATATTTGACCAATAACAGTTTGCTCCTTCATGTACCTTTGGTCTCCCAGAGGCAGGCCTGCTCACACTCCTCCAGGTGAAGGAAGCGGTTGTCGTTTCCTTTGCAGCCGCTGTAGATGAAAGGCCTGCAGGCTCGAACCTGGTTGTTAAAATACCAACGCAGAGTGTACTTCTGACAGCTGCCCTCGTCCATGGGCAGCAGACAGAGGTCTGTCAGACCTGCAGAACACACACATGTAAAAGGTGTGCGTGAATGAATGCCAACAGAATGAGGGATGAGCACGGCGCTGATAAAATGGAATAGAGGCAGACGAGCAGTGAAACCGAGGGGGTTGAGGCAAGCAGGCATGGTATGTACAATTATCAAAACTAACAGATTTATATTAGAGGTTTTTGCAAAAGATACAGATTTTTTACCTGGATGAATGCATAAGATCAATTACTTCATGCGAATAACTATTAGAAAGTCACTATCAAACACGACATACCTACTGCAAGATGAAACAGAACCAAACATTAGACATTGACAGCAAAACTAACCCTGAATTTCTCCCCAAAGTGAAAAATAATATAAATTGTTTTACCTTCCTCTTGCACAGCCCTCTTTGGCCTGTCTGATCTGGACTTGTCTGCAGCCAGAGGTGGAACTTTCATTTGTTTCTGACCGGCAGCTGTTTTGTGAGCGCCAGCAGTGCCGCTTGATTTGCTTGAATCGGCTTTGGCAGCTTTTGTTTTAAAATCCTCGCCTAGTGATGGAACCAGAGACAGAAAAGATTTACAGAGACAGAAAACAAGACATGCCAACATTTCAGATTCTAAGAACTAACACATCCTAACACAAACTGAACGTCATGGAGACAGGATGATTGAAGCTGCACAGCTGCAGAAACAAAGACATTTACGATAAGATTGTAAACTGTCTCAAATTGAATTAAAGGCAAACATTTTAACTTGACTCATAAAAAAGGGTACACAAATTACAAACTTTATTAAGCGTAGAATACCTTCAGTGAGATTGGCAGACTCTGTGGAGAAGTAGAGCATGTCATCCATGGGGTCATCCAGGGCCTCGATGGAGTAGATGTGCTCGTATTCGGGGTCATTGGTGTTTACCACCACACGCAGCTCCCGGCCTGACACAGGAGTGGCATCACACTGATCAAAATCCTTCATCTGACTCTGAAACTCTCCAACCCTCAGACAGAGTGAAGAGTAATGATGACTTGCAGTGCCAACAGAGTGTGTTCTGAGCCTTTCAAGCTTTCCATGGCAGAGTCTCTTTCCAGACTCCCAATTGAGTCTCAAGACTTTTTCTCACAAACATAAAACTGAACTTGATGATCATTACTTGTTAAAAAACTATTAATTTAGTCCAGCATTGGCCTACATCTTATACTGGAATTGGTGTTGCTTATTTTGTTTATTTTGACAACTAAGATGTAATGTTACTACATGTTTCTGTGTTGTTACTAATATTTTTTGCTTACTGCTTATCGTGTCATCTAACTGAAGGCTTCACTTAAGACAGTTTATTCTAACACAGTAGTAAAGGGTATTTGCAGAATGAAGTCCTCAAAGGTGTATAGTTTTGTCTTAAATTCCTTTTAATGCATTGCATTAGACTGTTTGAACTGAATGTATTTAGTAAAGACAATGTGAACTTTTTGGTTAAAGGTCAAAGAAAGTTAAAAAAACACAGTTACTTGCTGCTCATCAAGGAGTTTGTTTAGACTGGAGCTTTCTGAATAAATGAAAGCTCAAATTATCAAAGTAATGGGGCAAAGCTAAGAAGAAAACTCCAGTGAAAACAGGACTTTCCTTGTGGCAAGTGGAAGCTTTGTTACTTGCATAACATGAATATTGGAGTTCTTTTTGGTTGTTTTTGGATTTTTTCTTTCTTTTTATCAGAGTCATTAAACATAACTCTTGTATTTGTCTTCACATAATGTGACAAATACATTCTGGGTCAAAAATGGAGTCCTCTGTTTTCTAGCTCAGAAAACCACCCAGTTCTCAGAGGTCTCCATGTGTTTCACCACCAGGTTTACATGTTTGTTAATAATGAACAGACAAACAGACTAAAGCCAGCTGCAGAGCTGTGGAACAAACACTCACCCTTCTCACCATTCAGTACCAGTTCTTGCTCTGTTGTAGGTCGAGCCCTGAGTGTGGGCTGGGACCGAGCGTCAGGGCCTGAACCTGAGAGAGCCGGACAGGCGGGAGGGAGAGGAACATGGGTGCAAAGGAGCAAAAAGATGATCCGGAGAGTGAGAGTGACCAGGTGGGTGACACACAAAAGAAAAGGAAAATGGCTCAGGAAAAATAAAATGAGGAAATAAGAAGAAAGACATAACATTTTGGCAGCACTGACGCTTGAAAGTTTAGGTAATCTTTGCAGTTTTTTTTTTTGCATAATTAGGAGACCCATTATCCTTACATTTTCATGATCTCAAAAAGTAAATGCAGAAATCTTATTCATGCTGTTGCATATAAGTCATATTACTTTTTGTCACTTGTGTCTTCTATGTGGGGTTTAAAAGATATCAATTAATTTTATTTGTTGTACTGGCCAAGTTAAAGTTCTGACCTTAACCCAAAAGAAATCTAGCTGCAAGAAATGAAGTAAAGAGAAGAAAAGTTGTTCTCTGTCCCAATATGGGATATAATTCTTCCAAGGTAATTAGCAATTACTGCAAACATTTAATTCTCAGCACTTATTCAGTGCATCCAGCAAAAGCAAAACTTTTTTCTTTGGATTATTTCAACTTCATTTTATCTTTTTATTCGACTTTCAGTAAAAATCTGGTTCTGAATCCCATTTATGCAAAAAGACAGAAACATCCAAAGAGTTTATAAACTTTCAGGTTCTGCTGCATAACATTCATCCACATGACCTATGAACAATCCCAAAAGCACCACAAAATAAAGTAAAATAATAAATCAACCCACCAATCTGACACAAACACCAGATGAAAGGATTCACCAATTTCTCCCAACATAAACAATCTTTCCAAAATTGGCTTTCAATCCTTTGAAGACTCAAGTCCCAGCTTATAATGACTCTCGTCATTTAAGCTGGACTCAGATTTTGTTTGCCATCACAGTAAACTGATGACTAAAATCTTTGTTAGGTTGTTAATTATGAAACATAAAATATATTTTCTTCTGAAAAATAACACATTGATTAAACATGAGGAGAAACTGACTTTGGGTACTTTCTTTGCATATTCATTAGCAGTCTGCTTCAGCATCACTTATCTCATGCTGGTTCATAACACTGGTGTTGTCCTGCATTCATTAACAACTTACACAACGAACACATTAATTAGAATGTGGGTAAGTACAATCGTTTGGGAGGTTTTTGCTAATTTGCATTTTATTTACTCACATTGACACGGACACAAGTTGAATTTTATGCAAATAATTAACTCCTGGAGTATTAAAATTAATCAAAATGAAATATGCATGGGGTCACATTGCTTAAAAAACTGTCCGTGGAGTTTATTTAATAAAATATGAAACATACACTTTTTTTTATCAAGTATAAGTGACTGCAGACTCCATAATTAAAAGGAGTTCATACACTGTTACAACATTTGTTTTAAAAGATTTTGGTTTAAGCTTTTCTTCATATTTAATTTGTATCAAACATATTTTCACCAAAGTAAATATAAAAAGTGATGTTTCTTTTTTGTTAAGGTATCCAAACCAAACTGATCCTATGTGGAAAAAGTAGGTCTTCCTTTCAAGATTACCAAGAGCTTCCAAAAAATATTCTGTTATTTCTACGGTGTGTGTGTGTGTGTGTGGGGGGTGTGTGTGTGTGTGTGTGTGTGTGTGTGTGTGTGTGTCGGTACATGTGGCTGTGGAATGACCCGAATCAGAATGAAAACCTTCCAATGTGACAGAATTAAAACAATTCTGAAAGGAATAATTGCTTCACAGAGGAGTCAAATCATTGCAAGTTATTGCAAATGTGGCAGTGGTTAATGTGGCAGGGCCAAAGGTGGCACATCCGTTGATTAGGAATAAAGCTACTGCATCTTTACATCAAACTTAGTTGGTTTGGAAAGTGTTTTTTTTTTTTAAACAAAGGAATAACTTGAAAACTCCTTTTGCATTTACTTGAGATATGCATCTCAGATCCTGAAGTATTTCTATGATCTGAAACATTATTGTGTGGCAAAAATCCAGAACAAAGGGAGGCTACTAGCGCTGAATACTTTTTCACTGCAGTGTAGCTAAGCCTTTTTTGTCTTACTTGCAGCAGTGGGGCGGCTCACTCACCTCCACACGCTGAGCGGATCAGTCAAACAGACCGAAGGGAATCAGAAAGAGAGAAAACGGCACCGATTAGTTTTGAGAAATGCAACGTTGCTGCAGTTTTTTCTATGGCTTCTCGTAAACAGTTTCAAAATACTGTGACTCATGCTCTATTATCAAATTTGGAGTTCAGCTTGGAGGACAACATTGTTTTAAATTTGCAACGTAAGCTGAAGGACTCACCACAGTGCTGTTTCATCTCAGCTCGAACGTACTCTCTGATCTCATCCTCCTGAATATAAAACAAGAAGCAGACAGACAGAAACTGTATTATGAAGCAGCACAGTAAGAACTCTGCGGATGCGTGTCATTTCCTGTCTTCACATTGAACCCTGTGCTAATGATGCCAGACTGACCGTCATGCCTGGCTCTCCTCTGTCTCCCTTGGCTCCATCTGGTCCCATGTCTCCCTGCAATGTGGACAGGTATTAGGACATGCAGGACCCCCAGAGAGACTTTCAGGGAAGTGGCTGCATAGACTTGGGACAGGTTCCACATTTGAACAAAATCAACAAATAAGCAGGAAGGTTAAATCAGCAAAAGTGACTTGCACTGAAACTGTTCACACAGTCGCATCCTCACATAAAATAAGCTGAGCTGTAGCTCTGCAAGAGCAAAAAAAAATGCAAAACACAACTTTAAAGTGTAATTTTATATAATCAGCTTTTTGGTCCAAATACCATCAAAGCTATTTGTCAAAGCAATAAATAAAAAAAAATTAAGCATTTCTGAAAAAAATTATATTCTGCAAAACAAAACAAACGTCAGTAGCAAGGGACAGAATGCTAACCGGCTCTCCTCGCTCGCCTGGGATCCCTGGGATGCCCCGAGGGCCCACCATGGCAGGACCAATTGGACCTCTCTCCCCCTAATACAACATAAAAACAGACAAGAGGGAGAGAAAAAAGCAACATGAACTAAAAGACTGATGAGTTGAATAGAAAACAATGGTCCAGTGTGAGCATACGAGTGATGAGCAGGTTTTCAGTCAGTAGCTTGTTCAAGGAAACTGGTATACTGCCAGCAGGGTCAAACACTGACAAAGCACAATGAGGCAAATAAACGCTGCCCTGAGTTATTAATGCTGCTTCCAATAAACACGCATCAGAACACACATTGCATTGCAATTTACTTTTTATTGGGCTATATAGCTGTAGAATGGTCTGGCTTCTTTCTGCTGATTTGTGTTAACCAAAATCACCTACGATAGGGATGTGAACAAAAGAAGGAAGCTACAAATCAATGGAAAAAGCTGGCTGTGTGAGTTTTTTTATTATCGTTTTGACGATAAAAAAGTGCTTTAGAGTGCCTTGCAAAAGTACTCACACACATTTTTTTTTTTCACATTTTGTCAAAAGAGCCACAACTTTAATGTAGATGATGGATGGATGGTTGTTTCCATGTGAGACTTATTTATATGAAGCAGGAAGGATTTAAATGAGAGGAAGATAACTGCAGCTTAAGCGGCAAGAGCTAAATAAGTAAACTACGAATCAATCCAATCTCATCACAGTTATTCAGATCTTTGTACCAGTGAGTCACATACAATCAAGCATTGTAAATACTTTTCAAAGGTACCATTTATTTCCTCTGTAAGCCTGTTTAGGTGTTGACTTTGGTAACATTTTGGACTGGTGGGCCATTTTAGTTCCCAATTATCTGTTTTTTAAAATTCTGACTCTCCCCTCCCAATGTCTTCCTGCAGTTTTCCATTTGACGCATCAACATGACTGATGATGAAGAAATTATAAATCTTCTTAAATTATTATTTATCAACTTCCATGTCCCTTTGTAGGAGTGAAGATCAGTAAAGACAAAGATATTTTTTCATCAGTGTAGTAGAAAATAGTGTCGGGTCTGAAAGGTGCGTCTCTCACAGGGACCTGATGCGCCCCTGCACCCTGTCACCAGCTTCCTTTATTATCTTGATGATAAACCAGACAAGCCAGTCACACTGAGAGCCCTTCAAAGTGCCAATCAACTTGAGGCAACAGATGGCAATCAAAGAAGACAAGTGGAAAAGGAAGAGGACAACAAAGACAGGAGAAACACAAAAAGACTGTAATCTTTTTATATCAGTCGTAACATCCTTCCTCCACTCTCAAGCCTATTATTAGATTGTGTCAACTCCAACTTCAAAACCCAAACTATTTTTGGTGTACCAATAGACTTCTGAGATGAGTTTATCCTTTGTCTTTTTCTCCCTATAAATAATTCATGTACTGTAGGTGTAGAATCAGATTAATCCACAGTGATAAGAGTCACCTTCTGTCCTTGGAGTCCTTCAGGGCCTTTAGCACCAGTCAGTCCTTGTGGGCCAGTCAAGCCAGGGGGCCCGTCGGCCCCTCTGGGACCAGGAGGACCAGGGATACCAGACGGTCCCTGTTTAAAACACAAACACAGTTCACTGTGGATTTCAGGTTTTGTGACTTCCTGCGAATGGGTGGTGCTGTGAGACAAAGTGATGCTGGATGAATATGTATAATTAATAAAAATGATTAGATTACTCACCCTTTCACCTTTCTCTCCTTGAGTTCCTTTAGGTCCAGCAGCCCCGTCAAAACCTCTATCACCCTACATCCACAAATAAATGTTTTAGTTTAAGCATCTGGATTATTTTTCAGTACTAATGAAAGCATATTGCCTTATACCTTGGGACCAACTAGTCCTTCTTTTCCAGGAGTGCCAGGCGCCCCAGCAGGTCCAATGTCCCCCTGGAAACACGAGCAGAGAAAAATGAGCTGCAGGAAATTCTTATTAAACACTGCTGGATCTTTTTTATGTGCAGATATCACTCATACCTGTTCACCTTTTCTTCCTGGTAAGCCTGATCGTCCATGAATGCCTGAATCCCCCTGAAGACACAAACACACCATTTAGTTTAAATATGAAAACATGTCAGAGGATTAAAATAATATTTAATTTAAGATCATTGTTACATATATGTACACCTCTAGATAGAAATAGAAAAGATTTATTATGATACTAATATTTTTGCAATTATCATCATCATTGCCTACAGATACAACTAAATTACAATATTATCAAATTATTAACTTATTAAATCAATTTATTCAAAAAGTGAAAGTTACATATATAAATTTAATTAAACACAGTTATATGTTTTAAATGTTAATTAAATCTAATAAAAAACCATTTGAAATTGTAAATATTGAAAAAATTAATAAATAAAATGATATTTAGCAGCTAAATGTTCTGGTATGACCTATGCCAGTGGTTCCCAAAGATTTTCTGGGTCCCCCATGTATTACAATAAATTGGGCGGGGCGGGGGGTGTGGGGGGGGGGGGGGGGGGTGGGGGGGGGGGGGGGGGTGGGGGTGGGG
>CAEFZX010024220.1:0-64928 GCA_903066825.1 Alfaro cultratus
ACATATAGAGATATATATATATATATATATATATATATATATATATATATATATATATATATATTGCATTGATTGATCCCCATTGAAAACCTTATGGAATATTAATTTCTGAACTTTTCTTGAGTTAAAACATTTTGTATTGTCGTTTCTAAATAAAGTTGTTTTCTTGGGATTATTTGAGGCCTGAAAGCAGTGCTTTTTTTGGACAATTTCTCATTTTCCCCAAATAAACACCAAATATGTGCTTGGAATTTCAGAGACATGTTATCAGTAGTTCATAGAATAAAGGAACAGTATTCATTTTACTCAAACATATACCTTTAAAAAGTTAAATCAGAGAAACTGATCATTTGAAGTGGTCTCTTAATTTTTTCCAGAGCGCCATATATATATATATATATATATATATATATAGGATGATCATTTTTGAGTTGTTTAAATGGAATGGTAGGTAAATTTAAAAGAAGATGACAGGACATTTTTCTCAGCAGAGGCTTCAGGCAGGCCAGACTAAATAGAAGGAGACAGTATCGATAGGTAGCAACAGAAAATGGGTAGATTTTGAGATCAATGTTACCACCTTCAGTTCCTTCACAATCATCCATATGATTGGCTGAGGGTTTGCTCTCCCTCTCTGCCTGTCCTCACTGCCTCTCATATGCTTACTGTTCAGCATCCTCTTCTTGGTATAATGCACATCATGTTTTCCCTAATGGGCAGATGAGGCTGTCGGAAGCTTCTTTTTCATGGTGCAGTGAAACATGAGAGAAAGTGATGAAACCATTGTTGCTCTTTCATCCCTTGTCAGGATAGCTCCATTTCCCCAGGACTGAAGCTTTGGGAGGAGACCATTCAAAACCGGTCCTTTCCACTGTTCCTCTCGCCTCTCTTCCTACTGTGTCTGTGTGTGCCTGCACTAAAAACGTAGCCGTGTGTGCGCGTGCTGATAAGTCTTCTGTACGCCGTGTGTAGCTTGACTGACAGCGCCTGTGAGTGCGTGAGCGTTCAACTCCATAGTGCGCGTTTGCGAGAGTGTGCATGTGTGCGCCCCACTGGTGACTCTGTGTGGGCCTATTGGAGAACAAACTGTGCAGACACAGGCTGTCAGAATCGCTCTGCTTGTCTACACCCTGCATTCACAACACTGCCAGTTGACTCTGTTTCCTTCCTACTCCTCCTCTTCCTCAGTCTCCCTGCCTCTCAGTATGCAAACCTTCTGTGATACCTCTTGGAGTTACAACTGCAACATATCAAACGCACTGGGTGGAACGCTGAGATCAGAACAGTGCGAATGTTTTCCCTCTCTTGAAATGCAATATATTAGAAATTATTAGTTGTGAAAAAGACTGAACATGTATCATTAAAGCTTCACTACTGAGGAATTCAATCTTTTAAACTGAAGAAAAAAAATGTTGCAGTTAACACAGACAGCATTGTCTACACTCAAAATTATTTGCTACTATACTTGGGATTGTTTATTTGTTGCTGATCCAATTTGGACTGACTTTTAGCTATTAAAAAAATGGTACGTGGATTAGTTCAGGTCCTTTTATTGCAAAACAAGTCCAAATTATCACCCCTCCACTAACATATTATGGTGAGTAATCACACAGGAACTGAAATATTTAGATTTTCAAAAGCACAAAACATTTTTTTCTTAAAATAAATAAATAAATAAATAAATAAATAAATAAATGCATTAATTTTTCACAAATAATTACTCTCAACACTGGTTTCACTGAAACTACTGTTCTGCTGTAGGCAACAAGAATATTCTTTCTATGTAATACAACCGAGCAAATGCTAGTAGCTGTTGGAATACTACGCTGGAGGCGAAAAAAAACTAACTTCCTTTCATCCATTATCCACAGCCTCTTTATCCTGCAGAGGGCTGCAGGGTGCTGGAGCCTGTCCCAGCTGACATTTGACAGAAGCAACAACGTGCACCAGGGAGTTTTCTAGTAACATAACAAACCTTCATCTAAACTAGCATTAACTGCTAATATACCAAACAATTTTTTTTAAAACACAAGAGCTTGACTTTAAATAAGATTTCTCTGCATTAATATATGTGAAAAAGTTATTTAGGTCATCATATTTTCTTATTTTATTCAGTATCAATTTTGAATGAAATGTTCTTATTTTCTTAATCATCATAGATTATGGTCAAATTTCTGTATCAACAAAAATACTCTTAAAATAGTCAGCCATTAGGGTAAAATATTATCTTTCAATGTAAAATTTGGAAGAACCATTAGAAAAACCAAGAAATCAAAGTTGTTAAGACAAAAGAAATCCTCAAGAATGCCTTTTTTTCCCTTAAAAATAAACTTAAAAATAATATTAGGAAGCAACTCCTGCATCCTGCACAGTATTGCTGGCAGTCATGGTAAACTAAGCAAACAAACAAACTAAAGAACTGCTGAACAAGGCCTCTATAAAAGCATCAGATGAAAGTCTGACTCATTGAGAGCAAAGTATGTACCTGTCTTTATTGGTCTGGAGGAAGTTCCCAAGAGTGGCAATTCTTTTTTTATTAGAGCTTTTAAAAATGGCGACTGTAAACAACAACTACTGGAGGCAACTCAGTTTCTCTCATTATGTAGGAGCCAAAGCTTATAGAAGAATAGTCACTCTTGTCAAAATTACTGCAACAAAAATAAACGATTTAAATGAATTGATGTGCATAACCATTAAAGTGAATTTATAGAAAAGCTGGCTGAGTTTTTATATCACAATTTTTATGCTTGATGTAACATTAGTTATGTGTCAGGATACATTTAAATACTTTACATGTTTCTGGGAATTTAGTGCTTCATATTGTCAGTTTTCAAAACAACCCATGTGTATTGAGTTAAAATGTGAAACACTGACAATAATAAAATGTATAATAATTATAATTTGACAGCAAAATACAGAATAAAATAGCACAATATGGAAAATATCTGCAGCAACTTCACCACTGGTTTCCATTTCTAAAAAACAGAAAGAATAAGAGAATAAACAATAAGTTTGCATAAGGACAGGGGAAAGTTATTAAGGAAAGAACTGATGGAGGTCATTCTGAAGACAATCAGGAAAAAAATGGAGGGTTGAAGAGCTGGGGGGATAAAAGCAAATGAGGAGACAACAGGGAGAGAAGGAAATAGGAAGGAAAAGG
Source organism: Alfaro cultratus (assembly GCA_903066825.1). Classification (NCBI taxonomy): domain Eukaryota; kingdom Metazoa; phylum Chordata; class Actinopteri; order Cyprinodontiformes; family Poeciliidae; genus Alfaro; species Alfaro cultratus. The sequence continues at coordinate 3,161 of CAEFZX010024220.1, forward strand.
TAAGAAAGAAGCAGCAGGAGCTGTGGGCTACCTGTTACTGATTCAGCATTTGACAATGCCTTTATAATGGGAAAGGGAGAGCAACGGAAAGGCTTAATTCACAGACATGTCAGGGAGAGTTAAGCCGATTTGTGACTTCGATTTTCCGTGTTTGTGAGACTGTGAGAGTGCTGGATTTTACTGTGTGTGTGTTGCTTCATTGACAAGCTTGAGCGAAAAGAAAATGAAAAGGAGATTGACACAAATAGACAATATATGTTTCAGATTTGTCCTGTGTGCATATGAGTGGAGGAAGATAACGGATGCTGTAGACCCACAATCTGTTGCAAATGTATGAGGTGATGTTTACTGAGCTCCTCAGTGTATGCACATGATTTGGTGGAGATATTGATCCTGTTCAAGAGCGGAGATGAGAAAATATCCCCTTTCTGGCAGTAAAATACATTGATGAAGACTCAATGACCAAAAGAAGTGTACAGTAAATAAGAAAAAACTGTTTAATGAGCGCTCCTTCTGGGTAAAAAGCTCAGAATGGTGAAACCCTGATCTCTATCTGCTAATATTCATTACTCGCTCTGTAAATTTGCTGATTCTGTGTAATTTCTGTAGAACAGGTGGGACAGACACATAAACGTCAAACAAATAGTGACTGTTTTTATTGCTGGATCCATTAGGGCTGAAGGATGTCCAGCACACTCAATGGGCTGTTAAAGTGATTTACATTCAGGGCTGGTGTTACTCAGACTCCAGATAAGGTTAGATGAGAATTTGCTCAGGGAACAAAAATCAAACTAAAGGGAGCTTAACCTTTCAATAAAACAGTTTATGGTTTAAAAACTGTTTTGTATAAAAACACATTGAGGTGGGACTCCGATTACTTTAAAGTTGATATGTTTTAATTTAATTCAATAATATTTTGGTGGTTAATTGGACCAACTGCCTCATGGATGGATAAAGACATTAGATGAACAAATGGTTGTATGTGTATGCGGTCATTTCAATAAATTAGAACACATCCCGATGAGGCTTGTTTGCAAGATTAAAATACTTTTTGAAAATAAATTTGAACAGGTAGTAAACATTGTTTTTATTTGCCCACATTGTTGTATTAAATTGTTTTTATTGTTCTGGTGTAATATTTTAATCTTCAATGTGTTTCCATTAGTTGTAAGTGGGAAATCATTATAACAGCAGAAGTCATTTATACGATGTTTTTCACTTTGTTAACTTAGTTATTGAAAAAAACAAATCATTATTGTATACAGGGTATAAGTAATTCTGCTAATAATTTTCAAATTTATTGAATTTGAATTTTACTGTGTGTTTGTACAGATAGTCAGACATTTAACTGTTTTGTTTCTAGATGGACACATAGAAAGTTTTATAGATAGATACAACATTGAGAACATCTGTGGGGGTGTTAAGCCTTGAAATTTCTTTTGTTATGCTTCTCTATACCTCTTAGAGATTATTACATTCAAATTATAATCATGGTACTATATGATAGCATTCCAATATTTTTCCAAATTCTGCTTCTGTTAGCAAATTGTTGGGGTGGATTTAAGTCATTTTAATCTAAACAAGGGGTTAAGAATATAAAAAATTTATCTGATTCACTCCCACATCAACCAGGGCAAAAAGCTCAATGCAATGCAGCTCCAACTTTAAATATTCATCACTATAACCTGTCTAGACCGTTGCTTGAAAGGGATGTTTATGTAACACTATCTGACACACTCAGGTAATGCATTCGCATAGACCGAAAATAGCTTGAGGAGACATGATCAAATCTTGTCAGTTTGAACCTGATAACAGACTGTCTAAACTATGAACTGAGCATCGTTCCCAGACTGGACAGAAGAAAGCCTGAGACAGAACATGAATGTTAGGAGGGCAGACAAGACCAGAAAGGAGGAACATTAAAACCTCAAGAACATCAAATAGTGACCAAGGCTGTCCTCCCTAGTGTTTGTTAAAACAATGCATCTCTTGTGAGTGGCTACATGACGGAAACCCGACTCAACACATTCCACACAGCGACTGACAGTCGGTTTCTCTGTGTGAGGTGCTGCGGTTAGGATACTGCTGCTGGTGTGTGCGAAGGCAGTGTGCTTTATATGTGAGAACACTGCAGGGTATAAGTAATTCTGCTAAAAACTTAGCACGACAGCGCTGCTTCTCCATCTCTCTCTCTCACACACATGCAGAGAAAGCGTATTCGGTCAATCACTCCAGTGTGGAAAAAAACATCTGCTGATGATTGAGAGGATACTTTAAAAACTGAAGGATTGGACAGATCCCTAAGTCTGCAGGATGGCCCACCTGAAGGTTCAAAGCAGCACGGAATAAAATCAATCCAAAAAACAAGCCAAAGAAAAAGATACAACACTTCTGTTTTTCATATCACAATGAAATCTTGTGATATGAGCCCAGAGCTAATAGCTGAATATGAATCTGTGTGGAATGCAACACTTTTTATCTTGTTCTGCTACGCTAAGGCTTCCTTTACGAAAAGCCTTAAGGTGCCCTTTATGTTTGGGGTAATCCCAGCAAACAGAGCCAGCTGCCCCAGTCTTTCACTCTGATCTGCAGCATGAGTCCCTCTTTGGGGCAAAGAGATTTCCAGGGTTGCCCCGCTATTACCTGGACCGCGTACAAGAAATATCTTGCTACATTAGGAGCAATGGAGGCAAGCTGGTGATTTTATCTAGCAGAAGCCACAGATAAAGAAGGTTAAACCAACATTTAGGATATTTCCTAAGCTGACAGAAATCCCAGGAGGACTTTTTTAATATTTCAAAAACTTATTCTTAAAAAAGGGTAATAACAAACATATGAGAGGCTTTGAGATCAAAGACACACAATCACCAGACACTTTGTGAGGCAGAATCTGTCCAATTGCTTGTCAACACAAATAGTTTCTGGATGCCTGAATGAAATGAGCTGCTGCCATTTTATTGACATGAAGACAACATGATGAATTTCAAACTGAGAATCAGAGTAAGGAAGAAAGAGGACTGAAGGGGCTTTGAACGTAGCATGGCTGATGTTGCCAGTTGGGCTCGTCTGGGTATTTCAGAAACTGCTGATCTTTGTGGATTTTCACACACATCTCGTACATTGAGCATGCTCAGAGAAAGTGAGTGACATTTGATGAATTTGCCTTGTTGATGTTGGAGGTTGTGAGCAGAATGGTTTGAGGTAATAGCAAGGCAAAGGTAGCAGAAAAAGCCTAAGGTATTTAGGTTTGCTGTTTTGTATGAATGTGGATTTTTGTTAGTACATATCGTTGTTTGTATTCTCTTGTTTTGAATATATGCATTTTAACAAGGAGCCATGAGACAGACAAAGTTTACACAACTGTCTTCTATTTATCGATGATCTTTGAATGCAAAACATGGCAAACCCTAAAAGGTCAGCATTACATATTCTCCAGGCCGATAGTGCCATTTTATAGCACAATCAAGTAACTATGTAACATTTAGTTATTTTAAAAATGTCATGTATCAGATATGACTTACAGAAAATTTAACTTTGCAATTGGACGCTTTGAAATTTGTCTCTTTAAGAAGTTCCTGCTCTTTCCGACATGTCACCTTTTCCAAATGCTTTTTAGTCTGAGTGGGCTTCACCAATCCTTGTACTTCCTGTAGAATGTCAGTCTTTCCAAGAAAATGATCAAGTAAAGGCTGAAACACTGCAAGAAACCCAATCCTGGTGCTTTCTGCAGTCAGTTTGTCCTTGATCTTTTTCATGGAGTGAAGAGACTTCGTTGCTGCCCTTCTAAAATCTCTGCCTCACCATGCATGCAAAAAAACTCTTGCTATTTCTTTTTTTAAATTTATTTATTTATGATTTTTTACAAAACAATGAGAACCATGTATAGACATTCAAGTCGTACTTGAGACAGTACTTTGGAGAATAAGCACAAACTAATAAATGACAAAGCAAGAACCAAAAATAAAACAAGACACACAAACAAAACCCAGCAATTATTTCCATAAGTAGATGGATAAAAAGTAGATAACTAAAAAATAAACAAACAGAGGTAACATAAAGTAAATAAAATATAAATTAGTCAGAAAACAAGTAAAACGGGGCACCTAAAGGGCTTAATGCATTCTGTGCTACTAAAATTGTTATAAGACTTAGATAAAGGGTGTAAGTCATTACAACTGGGAAGTAAGGAGAGCGCCACTCATGGAGTCACATTGAGTGTCAAAGATATAACATGGTCCAGAAATGGTGACCAGATTCTTGAAAATGTGATTTCAGAGCCTTTGAGAGTATGCCTAATTTTTTTCCAGTTTCATGAACGAAAGGGCATCTTTTATCGAATGGGAATGTGTTGGTGGGAGAGGATTCTTCCAATGCATCAGTATAATACTTCGAGGCAGTATCGTGAGGAAGGCCACAAGGTCAGCATGATGGGGTGACAGTAGCTGGTTTTTGGGGAGGACCCCAAATAAAGCAGTGAGTGGAGAAGGCTGTACTGTGGTCGAGGTAATTACAGAAAGTGAGTCAAAAACAGATTCAAAATTTGAGATAAGGAGGAACAGGTCCAGAAAATATGGCTGAGAGTGGCTGGGCCCAAACCACACTTCACACAGCTTGAATCCATGTCCGGAAAGATTCGAGCCAGTTTGCTTTTGGACCAGTGTACTCTATGGACGACTTTACACTGAACAATTCTGTGTCGGGCACAAATTGATGAGGTGTGAATGCGTTCTAGAAAAGTTTGCCACATTTCATTATCAATCTCTGTGTTAAGATCATCAGACCAAGTAGCTTGAAGATAGCCAAGCCCTGGAGTCAGATTGGACATTAAAATTCTGTATATTTTTGATATTGTACCCTTTGGAGTGGGAGCAATTTCTAGCAGATGATCAACTGGGGGGCAGGAATTATTGGAAAACCTGGGAAACGATGACAAATAAAGTCTCTAACTTGTAGAAATCTAAAAAAGTGGACAGCTGGTAAGTTAAAATTTGAAGATAATAGAGCAAATGAGGCAAAAGTACCATCTAAGTATAGATGTTTCACAGAAAAAAGCCCATGGCTTTTCCAAATTGAAAAAGTTTCATCAATGAGTGAAGGTGGAAATAGAGGATTAGAATTTAGTGGTGATAAAAGAGATATTCTCTGGATCCCAAAATGTTGCATAATCTGAGCCCATATTCTAAGGCAGTTCTTAACAATTATATTGTTAGTGTAAGTAATAGGAGATATTGCAGGAGGGAGGCATAAAAGAGAGTACAAGGAAACAGCTACATGAGGCCTCCTCTATTGGTAACCAGTTGGGAGTCTCACAGGTCGCATTGCACCAGAATAACATTGTATGAATATTAACAGACCAATAACAGCATAAGAAATTTGGTGTGGCAAGCCCTCCCATTTCCTTACTTTTCTGCAGGATACTCTTTCGTATTCTAGGAGGTTTTTTGTTCAATATGAAGTGAAAAACTGAAGCATCGAGTGTCCTAAAAAACCTGCAGCAAGCCGAGTCAGAAGCAGATGCATTATCTTCCAAAGAGCAAATACGCTGACCATGATCTGTCATAGTAGAGTTGATGCTGTCCAGTGTGGAGTTCAGAGACTCAAAAGGCAACTTGAACTCCGCAGACAGGGCCGCTTTATGATTGTTAAGGAGCGAGTTAATGTCCGTGATTGTTATGCTAGCAGTAGTCGGGGACACGTCTTTTTCTCGTTCAGAAGATTTTCCTTTGGCCTTCGACATAAAAAAGTAAGTTTACGAGAAATAATAACTACGAAAAAAATACTTTAATCTTAACAAAGGAGATGGGGTTTCAAGGAAGTATATAAAGCACAAACGCAGCAGCAGTCCAAGCGTGCGTCTACTCCTCACGCATTCCACCTGGAAGTCCTTGCTGCTATTTCTGAGGAAACTCTCCACAACTAGCAACCCGAATCATTAACTAAATTCAATTTACTAGACAGTTTTGGCACTTGCTGGCCTTTCTTGGCCACCTTGAACCACAAATGGTTGATGCAGGTGCAGAGGGAAAATTTACTCAATTTTAAAGTTTGTATGCTGCTAATAACATGTTTGCTAGAGAAATGTTTCCACTTCCTGATTTCAATGAATTATCTTTTTTTTTTTAAAAATAATCTTCACATATCCAGTCTATACACATATGTGTTTTCTTTACCCATTTGCTGGTTTTCTTTCCAGACAATGTAGACAAGAAGTGCAAAAGGAGATGACCATTTTCATCTTTACAAAAGAAATATATTAGTGTGCTAAGAGCCTAAACATAAGATTAGATGTGCATTTTCACAACCTTTTTATTCATCCATTTATGACTATGAAACGTGTTAATGGCTGCAAGAAAAACTATGGTGAAGGATAGTTTTTTGATTGATTTGTCGTATGCTTAAATATGTACAAATGTGCATATTAAAGGATGAAGGTGGATAATGAAGCATGTAATTGCATTTGTCATGTCTTCATGGGAGATCTATTCTTCTCTGCAATCAGACTGGGATCATTTATCAAGAGTTTTCCGAGCACCTAATATGAAACAAATTAATCATTTCACACAAAAGGATTCTCCCCCAAAAAAAAACAAAACAAAAAAAAACTCACTATGCAGAAAGGAAAGTAAAAATTGCAAACATAATCAGCTTTGTGTCTCAAATTGTATTTTGCTGAAACTGCAAAAGTTGTCAAACAAGTAAAAAATAAAGTTGCTCAATCGTTTTCCCACACAGCGGGAGCGTGCAGCAACATGCTTTTAGATGCACGTACGATATATTTTAAATGACACTGTCACAGCATAAGTAATCATTCTCTGAAAGTGCTTGAGAGTAGAAATAAACAGAAGAGAAAAGAGGAAAATAATGAGTGAGGTGTTTATAAAGGAGTAGAGAGTGAGTATAGGAAATAAGCATGCAAAGATTGAAAGACAAGAGAGAACAGAGGGAGCAACCCAAGGACGAATGTAGCCCTGTCTCAAATTTTGCCTGAGCAGACAAATTCATGAGCCCAATGTTATGTTCCCCCATCTGAATCTGAGGAGCGATTTTAATGTCACGCGGGGAGATGGGTATCACACAGTGCACTGATTCACCCCTATCCGATGAAGGCAGAAAGTAGGGGCTTGGTAAATGTCTATTCAAAGCCTGCGCCAGAAAAGGATTGGCTGGGGTGAAACAGAGAGGAATTCGATAATTCACCTATGTAAGGGCCAGTGCATGCTGGCAAATGCACACTTGACACACATACAGCCGCAAGTGAGGAGAAGAAAAGAGGAGGACGGATAAGTCACGTGGAAAAGACAGCACTGCTGTGCATGGCTGTTGCTGCGCTTACCCCGGCTCTCACAGGCAGTGTAAAGTGAATTTGAGAGTCTGTGTGTGTGTGATTGATGAGCTGTTAGTAAGTGAGATTTACCATTATGTGGAATGAGTTTCTGCACTCAGACAATATGTGTTTTTAGGCAGTTGTGTGAGTGCGAGAGCCGTGTGTATGAATTTATCATTTGGAGATTTTAGTTTTTCAGTTTTCTCCAAGGTCTGCTGACCAAAGTAGAAAGAAGAAAAAGGGAAGAAATTTCCCTTCTAACTGAAGAGCGAAGCACGGAGGGAGAGAAAAATGATGAACAGGAGAAAAAGGAGAGGAATGACTTTCACGTCGTCTCCATATTGCACAGTAATTGAGAATGAAACAATTATTAATACTCTCAATTTTTCCATACTACATTGTAAAAAAAAACATTTCTAATTTAAGGTAAAATACTGGCAGCTGTGGTTGCAAAAGCCTTTACTGTATAAAAAAGGAATTTAATAATATTCAAGTGGATCCTACTGTATAAATATACATATATGCATATATATATATATTTTTTGTATTTATTTTTATTTTTTAGAATATATGTACATTGTCTAGCAGAACTATTTAAATCCTTTAAGTTTTTTTGTCACACTACAATCACAAACTTAAATGTTTTAGGGTCTATATGTAAAAAGTGGAAAAAAAAGGATATACAGTCTTCAAAAGGCTTAAAAACAGATCTGAAAAGGATGGTGTGTATATACGATCCATCTTTTCAGTAAATTCTCTACTTTTTGCTACAGTTACAGCTGCAACTCTACAAAAATGGTTTTGGAATGGCTTTCCCAACATAAATCCATGAACATAAATCCATCCCAGATACTGAACTACGACATTAGACACATTATTTACACTTGAAACCCTCCAATGTGGCTGAATTCCAACATTTCGTCAAAGGAGAGTGAGCCAAAAGAGCTTGATGCTGCCACCACCAAATTCTTATATGATTGTAAAACAATTTGTAAGCCTAGTATTATTCATTTTGCCTCACTTATTACTACTATATTATTTATCAACTTCTGTTAATCCGGTGTACATACAACATACCAGTTAAAATATATTTAAATTTGTGGTTCTAATGTGACAAATTGTGGAATTCTTGCAAGGTAGTGTACTTGTTGATAAGACCAAGCAATTCAGTAGCCAGTGCTGCCCACTAAATCTGGCTTCCCATGAAGTCATCAGTCTAAGCAGCTTGATTTGTTGATACAGCACACCATTTATTTATTCCACACATTAGTGTCCAACACGCCTTTTTATTGCCTACATTTGTAGGATCCACTAACCAAACGGAAACAAAGCTATACACACATGAAAGGGAACTGAGATTGTTTCAAGCGTATAACCTTTCCATTTACAACCGGAGACTGGATTTTGCAGATCTTTCCATTTTGAGATCAGTCACCTCTGTTTGTTAAATTTGAATCATCTCCCAGAAGATGTGCTTTATTTATGGGCTACCTGTCCTTTTTATATGATGGAAAGTTGTAATGCAGATGGGCTTGAAAGAGAGCCAGGATATGGTCAGCTCTCCAGATTTATTACAGCTGGAGAGAAATCTCTCTTCTTCTGTGATGAATAGATAGTCTCTACAAACATTTGGTTTCAGTTCAACTTTCTGTTGCCTGCAGGAACACAGTTTTATAACAGTCAGTTGTCCGTAGTTTGATGTTTCGTCATTTGCAGAAACAAGCTAATAAAGTCTTGTACAAGTTGTTAAAGAAGAATAAGGCTCCTTGCTTTTCCATTTATGATTTTGTCCTTTCATCAGCATAAGAAACTATGTGAAATGATTGATGGCGATGCCTTTAAAATGAACTAATGTTTCATTTGGCACCAGGAACTGCTCTGTATGCTGTGTGTGGCGGACGGTGTTGGATCTGTGTTTAAGGTGGAGTGAATTATCCCGATGGCTTCTTTCAATGGATTTACTACTGCTTCAACGGAAACAGACATCAGCAAGCTAAAATGAACATTGAAATGACTGGCATTTGACCACAAAGCGTAATATTTTAGCTACACTTTACAGATTGTGAAGTTCTGCACCAATATGCAAAATGAATCAGATTACACGCCAGATGGTTGCTAAACTTTATTTTGAGTGTTTTCCTAGATTTGCAGGAGAAAGGTCAAAAAGGAACGTTAAACATAGAAGGTATAATTTACATTCACAATTAAACATGTATGCTAAAAAACATATCTTTTATTTTATTATTTTTGTTATATTGTGTAAAAATTTTTACATGTATTTTTAAATATTTTTTCATAATGTAACTAATTTACCTTACTGCGATTTATTAAATTTTTTTTATTCTGTTTTATTTTTATTTAATTGCACGTACATCATTTTATTTTATTGTGTTTTAATTTAATTAAATTTTCTTTAATTAATTTAATGTGCTACCTGTGACCTCTTTCTCTTCCACGCTCAGGTGCCTCCATATTGCCCCGTACACGAGGAGCGCCACAGAACGCTCCATTGGTTTAACACACGACACGAGGAAGGAGCTGCCAAACTGCCACACAATCAATTGGTTTTTAATGTTTTGAGTGCCCCCCCTCAAGCATTTAAAGCTGGGGTGCTTGGCTAATTTGCTGTGATTCACTGCGCTGCTGGCACACAGTGTGTGTAAAGGGTGGTCTGCTGTGTATGTAACTGGTAGTCGATACGAGCGTGAGTCATAAAGGGGGACAGATTGGACGCCATGATCCACTGACGGCCGTGACAGCTGGGGTTAGTTCCGAGCAGCCGTTTGGTTACAGAAAGAGCCACTGGAAGACAACAGGGACAGGGCCACAGGGAAAGATATGGCCACATGGCTACTGCTGGCATGAGCGATTGATGGGATGTAGAGCAGAGCACAATGTGGTGGCTGGTTAATGGCCAGTGCCAAGCACTCTGAGAGGTCCTGTGACAGAGGGGCCGGAAGATGGATGACCATCAGGCGTTGCACAGGCTCGACGGGAATAACCAATATGGAGCTCACATATGGTAAAACAAAACACAAACAAAGCACACAAGAATGTGATGTCAAACATGTCCAATTACACAAACACACAGTACTGCATAATAGTCATTCAGTATGTTTCAATTGTGATGGGCAAGAGCTACTTGTACTTTTTTTAAACTGGTCGTGACAAATCTTTCTCTAAACTTTCAGGTGGGATTGATAGAAATCAGTCAAAAACAGACGTGACACACAGCAGACAAGACAAAGACACAATATTAGAAAAAGTTTTTAGGCAACTCTAAGAAAGATAAATGTTTGTCAGAAACTACAATTCTGTCTTTTTTGTGGCTAAACTAGGTGATTTCCAAAGCATATTGCGTTAAAACCCAGCATACAGCAACTGTCAGGGCTTTGCTAGGTTTCTTAATGCACAATATTTTGTAAAACTAAGAAGCAGAAATCAAGTAGCCAACAAAAGCAAACATTTTTTTCAAAAACCAGCTAAAAGCCCCAAGACAGTCTGACAAAGACATTAAAACTAAATCTTGCTAATTGAAAACCAAACTTAGTATCTAGTGGTGATTTAAAGTTAGAGGTGCACTGAGGAATTGGGTGGCGATTGGAAACATTTGAGCTCGACTTTTTCTGATCTGTTGCCTGCTCATCAAAGCCAGCTTTCTGACCATTGAAAGCACCACATCTAATCAGTAGCAAGCCACAGTGACAACACTGTCACTGTGGCTTGATTAAGTCAAAAAGATTAAGTCAATTTCATTGTCAATGAGTCAACAAAAAAAAAAGAGAAAGCTGTGCTTTTCACAGTGGCATCTAGGCTTTTCCTTTGTGTTGCCACACTTAGACGATTCAATTTTAGCAAAACTTATCATAGCAAAGTGGTTCTATTTTATCCTTTAGTCGAGTCTGATTCCATCTGATACACAACATCCTAGATATGGAAAAGTTCATGATCTTTTGCAAACCTCACACACATTCTTCACAGGGATAACACAAAGAGGTTGATGCTTAGAGGCTAAATGCACAGACAATGCTAATTGATAATATAAGATAGCAAATAAAGTTTACAATTTGAACTTTGTAATAATTTTGTCTTTGTTTTAGATAGCAATCAGATACTATTTACCTGCAGAGCTCTACTGCTAAGATATATTATTAGGTAACAAAAACAGCTTCCTTGTGTGGGTGAAATAAATGAATATTTTGAGAATCCAAGGTATGATACACTTTGAATCTTATAGAAAATATTATCTATATTTTCAGCTGTGCACAAAAAACTTAAACAGATTCGTTCTTCTCTTAAAGAATAAATTTAATTTAGTCATAATTGGTTGTATTTGTACAGATATTAGAGCTCCATATATGAATTTTTTTTACTGCCTTTAGAGATTGTCAGTGATGTAATGAGAGGTTGCTCTGTACCTTTGAGAATTCTGCCATTAAATAGTACAAACATCATATATTTGTACTATAATAGTAGAAATGTTATAGCCAAGGAATTTATATTTATAACACGACAAATTAACATCAGTACAAGCCAAAAGCTACCAGAAAACAAGAAACATCAAAAAAGAGCACATCTGGTTGAGAAGGTAGGAGGGTACAAGAGGTCAAGTTGGATGAAGAGCTCAAGTTTGCTACAGAACTCATACAAAAAACTGAAAGTTGTAAGGCTGAAAGGGAAACTGAGAAGCTCTGAGGAAAGCTACCTCAAGGTGGTGTGTGTGGGAGTGTGTGTGTGTGTGTGTGTGTGTCTGCCTGGAGGCCTGCTGTGACCAGATTACATGTTCACTGTCCCGCAGTGGGAGGGGAAGTGAGACGGCTAGGACAGAGTGGTAAATGGCCCTAGCAGGGAGTCGCACGGCTGGTTGAGCTCCCCTCCAATGAGGGAGTACTGCACCATCAGCGGTGGACTCCAGCGTTAACTAGTTCATGAGGCTGAAACTCACAAACTCTAAGGAGAGGCCCTTACAAAGCTACCGAAAACCAGACTGATTAATCTGGACAGAAATCATTTGCTATATCACACTTTTTCTGCAGGAACAAACAAATAAAGGGACTTCAGCTTTACATGGCCTTGTTGCATCAACACTGCATGAAACATTCCTTGTTCTGCTAACTGGGCTGACTTGCAACTTCCTCTGACTACAAATAAGATACAGATTAATATTTGGCCCACAAGGTATGTGCTCAACTTGTGAGTTTAAGAAATTGCCTATAATCTACTGAGTCTTTTCTTTGATGGCTCCATTAACTCATATCTACCAGCATGATGCCGCTCATAGTAGTTTGTTTTAACCAGGAGTCGCAATCGCTCATTTTTTATGAGTGTCGGATGCTCAATACGAGAATAAGAGCCACATTTAATGTACGCGGGGTGTCATGAATTATTTATACATTTAACTGGAATAATATATGACATTTAAGCTTTGCATGCTTTTTTTTAAATCTCCATCCATTTATCTAAGAGTCCATAAATCCGTCCATTTCGCCTGTAACAGAGGTGAGTCTCTGACATCCCTCTCCACAAAGAATAATACCATGCTTTTAATGACTGTTGCACACCCAGAAAACCTTAAAAGTCAGTTGTCCAAGATACATAATAATAAGATGTCTGAACCACTTCATCTGACTCCGTTAGCTGCAGTGAAGGGAGGTTTTGACTCGGAACTCTGCAGATGACAGAGCTCCTCATCTTATCTCTAATGCAGAGCCCTTCTGCTGCTTTCAGCTGCTTGTATCCGGGATCTTTTCTTTCAATCATTATCCGCATCTCATGATGGTTGGAACGGAGACGGACAAGTAAAGCGAGAACTTCACCTTTCGAATCTGCACTTTCTTTTTCGGGTAAGAACGAACCAACGGTCTCGTTACTGCAACTGAAGCAACAATCCAATTGTCCATCTCCCATTCCTTCCTGCCATCTTTTCTGAAAAAGACACAGATACTTGATCTTCTCCTCTCAGATACACGGCTTGCCCTCCACATGGAAGAAAGATTTTGCTAAACTTGAAAATCATAATTTCCTTAAATTTTACAGAAAAGGAACAGATGGTAAAATAAGTGGAGCCATCAAAAAATTGCATTGGCTGAAAAACAAGATCTGCATCCAATGTTTGAAACTACTAGAAGTATTGATCTTATAGAAATAGAAACTCAAAACATTAGAGCAATAATTCTTTCATTTAATATTAATAATATTTCAGGGATTTAAATTTATGAGATGAGGTACAAATAAAAACAAACACAATCCCAGTGGATTCTTAACAGATTGGAATGTTGAAAACTTCTCTTGACTTTGAAGTTATTCTATTTCAATTCAAGGAGTGTCAAAACAAAAACTGTGAGATGCTGAAGATTAATCGAAAACTATTCCTCCATTAGATATTACACTGGTTCATACAGAATAACCAAAGCAAACTCTTATTCTAGAAAACTAAATGCTATTATAAATATATTGTTATTTAGTTCTATCTTGTTCTGGACTACTTTGGGTGCTTTGGATTGAATAAATTTGTCTCCTCAGGGTAAGATGTGCAGGAAAATAGAAGCCAGTGATGTCAAAAAAGAATACCAAACAGAGGGTGGTCTGGAAATTGGATATAAAGACCAGCTCCAGTGTGGAGAATGTTGTAATGTACTTACTGTCGGTTGCATAACATATTGTTGATGAGGCATCCATGACGTACTCTGGACCTGAGGAAAAACAGATAAAATGTGTAGTGACGTACATTTTTACGAATCTTGGATCTAAACGGTAGCCACCATAAACAAATACAAGACGCTGGCGTGTTTGCAGTTCGTTCGAAGAATGTTCCTGTCTGAAGGCTTTAAAATTACTATACTGACCAAAATGGCTGAGATTCACACAGATTGAGCTATGCCAAAAAAGTTATTGAAAGAATTTAGAGATCAGGAGGCAACCTGCTTTGACATAACTGCCAAGAGTTTGGCTTTCGCCTCGAGTGTTTATTTCTTATTGCTCTCCAATTAAATCCTGTTGCAATAACAGGCTTTAAAATTAAGACAACAGCAACTCAACATCACTTTTTATTAATAAAATTACCATGATTGAAGCAAAGACAGAGAAGACACATGCCAAGCAATTACCAGAGAAATACTCACAGAAACAAACTAATTTAGAAAAGGAAAAGCAGAGATGATGAAGCATTGATAGTGACAGTTATGAAACTGGATGAATAAATGATGAACAAACAGAACTTTTTTTTAAATTTATTTGCAAGAGAGAAGAATTGGGCAGCTTGTAGCTGACAAACACACAGACCGGCCGTAGATCTCGGTAAAACGATTGGATTAAACAAAGACAAACACGGAATAATCTGCTATAAGAGCAATCAATCCTCTGAGCCAACACAAATGCGTGATTTGGATCCGCAGTGAAACAAAGCTGATATTCGGAAACATGCAGCCAAGTCGGCTTGTTTACACATGGCACTGTTTGTTCTCTACAGCTGAACAGGACAGCCGATTGACACATAGAAAGCTTATCTTTGATCACGTTTCTTGAGCATTTTCTAAGTAAGAAACTGCAGTCCCACCATAACAAGGGTTCTGTGCCACTTGTTTGTACACAGGAATATAGAAAAACTTCAAGACCAAAATTTTGAGAAACTAAACGAGGAATTCATAAAAGCTTTCATTCTGATCTCAGCCACTTTCTTTAAAACTGAGACAGAGTGCAGGCCCTGGCAGAGGAAGAGCATTCCAGCTTTCCTGTTAGTTTAAGAGATAAAAGGACTGCAGTCTTGAGACTAATGCGTATAAGACTTAGGGCTTTGGGTTTGGCTGTTCAAGATCAAAGAGAACAAGGAAATAATGAGAGATGTGGTTAAAATCTCTGTTTGCTAATTAAAATGGTAGTGGTAAATTGTGAGAGATGGACCTTCTGAAGCTGATTTAGGGCTTCAGAAAGCAAAGAAGCAATTAGCAAGACGAACACACCACTGAGCTGATCTAATAAAATGGTACAACTTTAAAAAAAACAACAAATAAAAATAAAACACCCACTTATTCCACTTGCATATCTATATATATATATATATATATATATATATATATATATCATGTCACCTCAGATGCCCCAATTTTTTAAAATCCTTTTTTAGTTTTACTTATCATGTTTTTCAAAGCACATAATCTTTCTTTTTTATTTTTAACAAAGAAAAAGAATGACAAACACCCATGAGGTCTTTTTAATTTATTTACATGTTCAATTGATTTACAAGTGTACCATTATGTTTTTGTTTAGAAGTGGCAACTTATTTAAATTTTAACTGAATTGGTGGCTACAGTATTAAAGTAGGACTACAGTAAAAAAAGAATGGAAATATTTTCTCCTCACCTATCAAAACTTTTCAAAAAACCGTTTCCCCCCCAGTACTTTAATGTTCAGGAATTACTATAGTAACATAAGTACAAATATCCAGACTCTCCAAACTTCACTCCTGTAGGGCTAATAAGTTTTTTTTTCATATACAATTTTTTGTCACAAATGGTCGTCCACTGTTGTGCAGATGTAAGACAGTTTGGCCTAACCATAAAGAGCTTTTAAATTCCTGGGTTGGTTCTGGTCTACTAAGTCTACTATGTTTTTAAGCCGGTTCTTCTTACCCCTCACTGGAAATATAGCCATAAAAATCTTTACCTTACGAATTCACTTGCTGTCTTGCCAACTAGTGATGGGTAAATGAGGCGTCATGAAGCGTTTCGACCCATAGCAAAACTGTATTGATACTGTGTCGCTGAATACTGACACCTGCTGGACATTAAAAATCCCTACAGGCAACGTAGTTGACAGACTGATTTGATGACCTAGTCTATACAATAAGATTTAAGTCAGTGTATTTTGTTGTTTATTATATATTGTATTATGTCATATCTTCATTTAAATTCAAAATCTATTTAATATTCTTAGACACAGTCAATAAATAATGTGAACATGCACCATAAAGTGAAAATTTAAGTGAACGTATTTGGAATGAGGATGCTTGTGGACTGGGTATATATTTTTTATTTTTTTTTTACAAATTTTCATTCAAAAAAAAAAGTTTTTCCAACATTTTGAAATTTAGTCCGTTACGCTTTTTTTTGACACAACTTCTCCTGCTGTAGAAAAATTAAGTAAACAATACATTTATATGAAATAATTTATAAAAAGCAACTGAGTAATTTGTAGAATGGCTGTGTACCTGAGTTTATCCAGGTGTATCTGGGACTTCATTCTGATGCCCTATAATGCCTCAGCATTGAGGAGGTGGATTTATTTAAATAAGACACTTCAGTCAAACATATGCAACACTTAACCTGCAGAACATTTGGATTCAGAGAGATCAAGTAGAAACTGAAAAGAACCGGACGAAACAACAACGAAGTGATAACCAATACCTTATGTAAGATTAAAATTGTCCCAAACTTTCATTTGCCTTGAGGCTCCGTAGTTGACGCTGTACTGTAAAAGATCAAGGATTCTTTTGGAAAATGCATCCCATTCACAGAGTCGCTTCCTTATAAACACAGTTTGGCCACTGTCATTTCAAAACAGTTCCTGTATCGGTCATGTGACTTGCTGAAAGCAATACGCGCAGCGACACGGGGTTTTGTCAATGGGCTTGATGAACTCATCACTACTGCCAACTTTTCTTTCACTACTTTCATCATTGGAGGCCATTGTGTTATGTCCATTTGTATTCCATCTCTCTTTTTGTATTTGATTGCTTGTTTTTTCTTTTCTATGATGGTATTTTACTTTTAATTAAAACATTGAGATGAATATAACTATTTCAAGCTACATGCACAAGAAAATTGAAAAGATAATAAAGATGATGATAATGGCATGTGCCCCCTTAACACATCATGTTTTCTCACATTTGTTTGAACTTGAATGACTTTGCTTATGAAGATTCAGTAACTGGTTTTAATTTTATAAACCGAATCGCACAAAACAGAGCTCAAATGAAGTGGCTTTGCTTCTATATTACAGGAGTTACCGGGGTACATTCATACAACCACCCTGGGTTCAGTCAATAAGAATGACAAAATGTGCTCAACCTAAGAGAGCACCCTACCCCTGGCTGAACTTCACAGCTTGTTTTACAATTTAAAAGGGCCAATAAACCAAAAAGCTGGTCAGCCGGGTGTTCAGTAGAGTGGTTAGCCAGTTGGCAGCCCATCCAACCAGTCACATGTAAAGCCAAAAGGCCTGCCAGGTAGCTAGTTAGTGAAGCAGCCAGCTCCACTCTCAAACAGCCAGCCACATATTTAGTCAGCCAGTGAAGCGGTCTGTAGAGCCGGTGATGGAAACCAGGCTATGGCTGACTGGCGACACTACAGCTGAAATCTTGGTAGTGATCTGGTCTGGACCGGCTCCTGTCATGTGTATCATCAAAGCATTTTTTCCGTCTTACAAAGCCAGTCATCACTGAAGCCCACAGACGGCAGTTTTATAAGAACGCCAGAGCCTAGCTGTCGGAGCTGTATGGGCCATTTGCTGATTTGATAAATGCTGCTGAAAATAAGAATCACCTCAACAGAAACATAAAAGACGGAATTGCAAAAGCCATAACATCTATGCACCTAGAGATTTTCATTACAAAAGGTAATACTTTTCATCATAAAACGAAATGATTTCCTTTTGTTTGCCATGCTGTGTATAACTGCATGCCTTGTCTCTTTTCCCTTTTCTTCTTGCTGCATCTCTTTGTACTTTAGCAGAAGATGAAGGACTCACCTTCCCGCCATGCCTGGCTGAAGGGCAATATTACAAGGAGTGGTGGCAGAGCTGGCCGATATTGAAACTGTGAGGATTAATATTCCTCAAAAGCCTGGCCATTGTTTTTGATAAATCAATTTGGGAAGCCTTCCGAGAGCGGATTAGAGACGTGCCATGGCCCGCTTTTCCCCCCTTCCTATCTCCCTACACCGCAGGTACTGGACCACAGTTTTAATCAGCCGTGCATCAAAGACGAGCACAGCAACCTTCAAGAACACCTTTCCCTCTGCCCACCCACCGAAGCATTGCCATCGCTGCCACCTGACAGCGATCCTTCCTCCTCTCCCAACTTGTCTTCCTCTAAAACGCTACTTTATCTCCTTTCTCTTGTTCTGCATTTTCATCTGTCTGTCCTTGCATACCAAACAGAGCCGATGTTAAATGATAGCGTCAGAGCGAAAGGGCATGGCGGCGGGGCCTCTTGATGTTTAGATTTAGGAAAAAGGGTGTTGCATGAAATGTGCAGCGACGGGAAATGGTTGATGCTCCCAGCATATCACAAAGCCAATTTTCACGTTCCTGTTCTGTTCCGTTGCATTACTCCACACATCACAGCCACAGGGAATGTGGAAAATTTACTCTGAAAGAAGAAGCGATTGTGGTGAAGGTAGAGAAAATAAAATAAAATGAAAAAAGCAGCGGCAGAGAGCACATAGAGAAGTCAGACAACTGAATGGGAGGAAACTAGATACTTTTCACAATGTCACCAACAAGCACAGCTTTCCCTCAGATGCTTTCTATATGTGTCCTTACAGGACTTTAGCTCTATTTAAAGCAAAATTTGCATCCATGCACCAAGGATCTCAAGTATTTAGCATCGTCAGCTGCTACAATCAAAATGTTTGTCTGAGTGATCAAATGTAAAAGTCCTTCTAATAAGAATGATCTGATTTTGCTCATTTTTAAATTCAGAAAGCTTCAAATTAATTGCTAATTATTGTTAAACAATAATAATGAAATCTTGTAATTCTTTTAGATGTTTTCTAAAGAAATCTCAAATAATAATAAATACACAGAAATCAGGTAAATCTAATTTGCAAGTGTTTTTGTTTTCTCCTCTCAGCCTTTTCTTGATGCCAATTTTTATGTTGCTTGTTTTCTTACGTGTTTTGTGATTCCCATGTGCACAACAAGGACAGCTGGGACAGTGGAGAGATAACCAGAGAAGAGGACCTCATGCTGTTTTGCAGCTCATTTCCTTTCTAACATCCCCGCACACAAAGAAAACTTCTCTATAGAGCATGCAGGCAGCGATCCACCATAAAGTGGCACGTTATGACCTACCTGATATGTAGAAACAGGGGAAGCAGCGATGAAAGGCGTGATGGAGGTCTGTGCGATCATGCGGTTGGTGGCGATGCTGTAAGGCGAGGAGTAGAAACTGAGAAGAGAGAACAAAAGGAGCCAAAATGAAAAACGTTAAAACCAAGGAAAAGCTTTTCTAATTATGTCATGTAATATAATAGAAAAATGCAGTGATTTACAAGGTTAAAACTGAGACTATAGAAAATAATTCAGTTCAATTATTCCTCAATTATCAAAAAAAAAAATGTCATTAATGGAATAATGCAACGGTATTAAACTTTGGTGCTACCCGACAGTAATATTTGTATTTCTTTATTTATGTTTATACACAATCAGACCAACAATCATGATGAAAAAGTTGACTTTACTTCAAATCTTAGTTTTTGAATATGTGGAAAACCATCTGCTGTTAAAATGATGTAAATCTAAGCAAAAGCACACAAAAGAACCAACTTTAACCACCTCTTATTGTGTATTGAGTTTTGGACACAAATGGTTTTTGCACAGCTCTTTTCAGGTCCCATCGCAGCATTTCAATCAGGTTGTGGTTTGTATTTTCACTATGACATTGGATCCCCTTGATTGATTTCCTTTCAGCCATTCTGTTGTAGTTGTGCAGCTGCGTTTTGGATCATTTTCCTGTTGATGACCCAGTTTCAGCAAACTTCAGCGGTCAGACAGAGGGACTGACATTTGACTCCAGAATAAATTTGCATACAGAGGATCTAATTGTTGACTATTATTAGTATTTGTACTGAAATGGATTAACGTTTAACTACCAGCTTTAACAGCTCAAATACCAATTAGACCTTAATATTCATTGATATTCACAGTGGAAACCATTTTAGGAAGCTAATATCTACAATCTTCCTTATTTCTGTTGCTGTGGGAACTGCCAATCAGCGAAAAGTAAAATAAATTGTGTTCCTGGATTGACTGCTTTCCAAACACCAGCCAATAACCTGCCAAGCAGGATTGCAACTAAATCTTCCAGCTTCCCATTCTGAATTTTCCGTTGAATATTTTATCAGACATGTTTTCCAAGAATACTGAACCGCAAATAGGCAGGGGTTCACTGTATTTGGTTTTCTTAAAACAAGGTAATGTACATTAAGATGTTACCTACTTTGTCCTCGTCTGCTCGAAGTCATGTGGTTCAGTCAGAAAACATTTAGAAAGTCTGAATTATTAAGTCATGCTGTTCAGAAAAAGGAGACTTTCTTCTTAAACTGAGGCCAGAATGCAATATTGTTATTCCTGTTTAAATGATAAAGTTATGCTAAAATCAGTGCATCTGAATGCATCTCAAAGTCATGTGGTTCAGTCAGAAAACATTTAGAAAGTCTGAATTATTAAGTTATGCTGTTTAGAAAAAGGAGACTTTCTTCTTAAACTTCTCCAAACCTACCTAACCTTACATCTACCCTTTTCTCTACCCTTTCCTCCTGTTGTTAAGCTCTCACTTAAGGTCGTGCTTAGACAATTTCCGTGAGAACAGAGACACTTCCCAATGTTGGAAACAAAATGCATTCATAGGCTTGTATGAGACATGTAAACACTCATCAATCATGTAGTTGAGGTCAGAATGCAATATTGTTATTCCTGTTTAAATGATAAAGTTATGCTAAAATCAATGCATCTGAATGGATCAAATGAAATTTTACCATAATTTAGTGTGACAATATATATTAACCAGTTTCATTTTAAAAAGTTTAAACAAATACCTCTTATGTAAAAGTAACATAAATGCGCTGCATTGTTTAATTCCTGAGCTAAACATATCAGTAAAACTGCAGGTTCATTTATTTTGGTGTTTTGTGTTGTTTCCTCAAGGCCACAAAGTAAAAACAGCATAACAAAACAAAACATGGAGCATTACAAATTATATTTAAATGGCTCTTGTCTAGGCAAACAAAATTAGTTGGATTGTACATGGTCAGAACTTAAGATCAGAACATCATTTGCTAAAATGCTTTCAGACTCACTTATAATAATTACTTGATAACTTGACACCCAAATCTCATGTGCAAGAGTCAGCCAAATAGTTAGCTCACGTTCTCAAGAAGACATTTGAAATGTGTTAAATTATGTATTAATGTTCTAAAATTAACCCAAAATGCTTGACACTCTGAATAGCTTTAAAGAGAGTATCTTACCCTTACCTAAATCACATTAAGTAAGGGTAAGATGTAGCAGTCGTGTTCTCTAGGATCTTATCTGTCTCTCAGATTGTTATGAAAGAATTGAAGAACACTTATTTATAGTTTTGCATTAGTATATTGATCTTGAAAGACATTTGTTTATCCACTGCTCTCTTGTGACTTCAGCCAAACCTTTGAAATCAGACTGACGTCTGGACTTCAAGCCACAGGAACAATAAGATGCTTTTCTTTTCCTGCCATTTGTTTGATTTTTGGGATCATTGCTCTGTTGCATGGCCCAGTTCTTAACAAATCTCAGCTGTCCAACAGATGGCCTCACATCTGACCCCAGAATACCACTATACAGATGATTTCATTCATTCCATCTCACTGATTATCCAAGTTGTAGTGTTGCAAAACAGGCCAGGCCTTGCACATCCATTCCTATCTACATGTACAAATTGCACATCAGGAGGAACTTACATTATAAATCTTAATAGTAATAGTAATTGGCTGCAAAAAGACGCTTTTATTAGATCACTGCAAATGTGTTTCTACCAAGGTGGTGTGCTATCAAATGGCAAAGCAGCTGATAAACATGTTTTCAGCTCTGTCTAGAGGTTTACCAGTGAACTGGGATTAGAGCTTTGACTACTCCAAAACACTGATTTTATTGTCCTTAGAATCCAAAACCACAAAAATGCTCCAACATAACATTCCTATGGTTTAGAGTAGTTTAAATCAGATGTCACAGAGCGTGCCAGAGTGATCAAAGCTTTTATGCTGTGACAATCTTGGACCTGCTCATTAGTTAACCACAAGTTTGTCCAAAGACAGAATTTGTTCCCTTTTGTTAAGTTGAATTAAGAAAGAAAAAACAATCTGTGAAAAGTGTATTTTGGAACAAACATGTTGATTCCCAAGAATATTGGATCTCCCAGTCTTACTTTTAAGAAAATATTTTAAAGACCTTTAGAAAGCATGCAGGTCCACTGATAAAGAAATCAGGGGTAGTTTAAAACTTTTGAAAGTATTGCAGACACTACAATGGAAGAAAATATTGTCAATTTTGATCATTTAATATAGAAATGCGGGTATACACTAGAACAATACTGCATCTGTCTGTGAAAACATTTCTTCCTAAATTTCATGTTTCTGCTGGATGATATCAAACTGATTGCTCTGTTAGTTCACTTTTTCTGCAGTCTGACTAAATGTAAACTGGAATGTCTGAAAATGTAAACATTACTTTCCCACAAAATATATCCGTGGGATTACAAGCCTGCAGAGCTCCATCAGACAGAGCGTTTACATTGCAGGCTGCGTAAAGTGAGTGGTGCTGTTTGTGTAGGCTGCTGGTTGAGATTGACTTGTGGTCGCTGGGGGATAAGTGGTTTAGGAAGTGGGAGTGAGGAGTTTCCTGTGAATGACTGAGGTCAGGGGTAGACAGAGGGCTGGTGGGCTCAGCATGCTCTTTCCTGTCTCAGAGGAACTTGGAAAAACTAAATATGTCGCTCTGGTCATTTATTTCCAGATTACCATTAATTCATGACATAAAGACCAAAAGCACACATGAAGACACAAACAAGTAAACACACACAGGAAGGCTCACACAGCTTCCCCTCTGTGCCCCACATCTCTCATCCAACCCAACCACCGAAAACCAATACCTGGAGTCTGTATAGATTTCCCTAATCAAACCGTAACAAAGTGCAGACACTACATTAATCTTTAAGTATGACAGTGATATTGACTTGGTTTCTATGAGCCAGGAAGGGAGAATGCATTAGTTGGTGCCAAAGATAGAGTTCTTACCCATTCTGCATTGCAGCAGGATCGTACGTTAACGCCATGCCAGTCTGAAAGAGAGAAAGGATGTCAGGGGAATGTTCAAAAATGTATCTTATATTTGAATAATTATTTTGGTCTAATGTTAGGCAATCAGCCTCTTCAGTTTATCAGCTGTTACTCCAGAAGTAATGGGATTTCTGACTTTGACTTCCTTTTACATTGATTAATCTACAAATATATGTAAGGAGACAGAAAATCATTAAACCTTAACAATATGAAGCAAAACTAAATCAAACTTTTTTGACACAAAAAAAATCCTTTTCCAGAGACCTCTATTGGATATACACATATGTATGTATGATGGCACCTGTCCAATTACAACCTTAGATATTGTACTCACAAGTGAATGAGGAGCTCATGTTTCTAGACCAGAAGTGGTGTGGCATGCGAAACACGAAAGGAAGGAGTTGCTATTCTTACTTTCCCCATTGATGTTCTTTGCAGGAAAAGCAGTTTGATGAGATTTTTGAAAGTCAATAAGCAAAGAGGATGTAATTTTTCTCACACACACACACACACACACACACACACACACACACACACACACACACACACACACACACACACACACACACACTTGTCTCTTGGAACAACTGGAATCTTAGATCCAAAGAAAGAACAACTCAAGACTATAAAGAACAAAGACACATCATTACATGGTCCAGCTGCAACAAAAAGCTCCATTGGAAACAGCACTGCGGTTAGTATTTGTGAGCATAAAGTTCCTCAAGTAAAAGAAATGTATTGTTGTACTGCGACTTTTGGGTTTTATTGGACCTCTGTCAGTCCATGGAAATTATTCCATTAAAGTTTAGGACAACGATCTGCACATTTACCCAGAGTAATTAGCAACAGCAGCAACTTGTTCTTTTTTTTTTTTTGTTTTGCGCTGGAGACTTTTAATTCACAGATGCTTTATGCTACATTCCACTGTGCAGCTCTGTAATTTAATTTAAGCTGGTGATAAAGTTTCAAAACAGACTTGTGCTGATATTGAGTAAAAATTGCATTATGGCAAAACAGTGTCAAAATTGTAGCTTTTTCTTTAATTACAGTTTTTGTCACAAGCAATCACTCACCACTGTGGACAATTACTATCAAGCTGGGATTATTATAGAGTGCTTCCACATCTATATCTAGGGTTACAGTCTGTAAGTGTCCCCTGTTTTACTGCAGCTGTTTCCTCAGCCTTATTGGACAAATCACTGCATAACGCTGTGGATATTAAATATAGTACAAATTTATAAGTAAGTTGGGCTTGTTTCCAGTGAGAGTTGGACTCCGCCAGGGCTGCCCTTTGTCACAGATTCTGTTCATTACTTTCATGGACAGAATTTCCAGGCGCAGCCCAGGTGTTGAGGGGATCCATTTTGATGGCCTAAGGATCGCATCTCTGCTTTTTGCGGATGATGTGGTTCTATTGGCTTCATCAGGTCGTGATCTGCAGCTCTCGCTGGAGTGGTTCGCAGCCGAGTGTGAAGCGACCGGGATGAGGATCAGTGCCCCCAAATCTGAGGCCATGGTCTGGAGCCGGAAAAAGGGTAGCGTGCCTTCTCCGTGTTGGGGGCTGGGTGGTTCTGCTCCAAGTGGAGGAGTTTAAGTATCTCAGGATCTTGTTCATGAATGAGGGAAGAAGGGAGATCGACAGGCGGATCGGCGCAGCATCTGACGTGAAGCGGGCGCTGTACTTGTCTGTCATGGTGTAGAGAGAGCCGAGCCAAAAAGCGAAGCTCTCGATTTACCGATCGATCTACGTTCCCACCCTCATCTATGGTCATGAGCTTTGGGTCATGACCGAAAGAACGAGATCGCAGATACAAGCGGCCGAAATGGGTTTTCTCTGTAGGGTGTCTGAGCTCTCCCTTAGCGATAGGGTGAGAAGCTCGGGACTCAGAGTAGAGCCGCTGCTCCTTCACGTCGAGAGGAGCCAGTTGAGGTGGCTCGGGCATCTGGTCAGGACGCCTCCCTGGTGAGGTGTTCTGGGCACGTCTCACCGGGAGTAGGCCCCGAGGAAGACCCAGGACACGCTGGAGGGACTTTGTTTCTCGGCTGGCCTGGGAACGCCTTGGGATTCCCCCGGAAGAGCTGGAAGAAGTGGCTGGGGAGAGTAAACTGTGGGCCTCCTTTCTTAAGTTGCTACCCCCGCGACCTGACCCCGGATAAAGCGAAAGAAAATGGATGGATGGATGAATGGACAAATTTATAAATCATCATCTTAATGATGAGGTCACTCTTCCCCAGCTTTTGTCAGCATTCTCAGCTAGATTCCCGGTTTTTATTATACTTATGTTGCATTTTAGCCATATTTCTTGGCTAAAAATGCTAATTAATTAAACTTCATGAAGTACAAGTTCAAACACAATTGAAAAGCCACATAACACATGACAAACTGTTGATACAGGCCCTGTTTAGCTGCTAACCTTTCAGACTGAAGCAGAAGCTGTCAATAGCTGTCAATGTCACATAGATCATTTGCAGCTGCACATTTATTACATCCAAGCCCCGATTCTTTATGCTAAAAATGAATTAAATCAAACTCGTATCAACTCGTTTAAATTAGGAAAAACTGACAAGTGCCAAAGTTGAGGTGGAAGTTAACTCAGTCAATAGGACAAACTGAATTAGGATTGAAGACACTCTTTTTCTATTTCAATCACATACAATTATGCTTTTATGAATAGGAGGAAATGAAGATATGCCTTTTAGAGGGAAAAGGGAGAAAGAGAAGGTGTGTGCGTGTGTGGCTAAGGGCATTTTAGAGTCCAGGAGAGGAACCTGTGCCGCAATCCTTCATCTGCATTCCTGAAGGCTCCCTCCCGGAGGAGAGCTAATCCGATTTCTTTTAACAGGAGGCTGCTGAGGATGGCAGATTTCATCAGAATACACACACACACACACACACACACGCACACACACTTTGGCTATCTTCTCCCTCACTTTGTGCTCTCTACTTCTCTTTCTTCAACATCTTGTTTTCTCCTTCCTTCACTCTTCACCCCACACCCTCCTCATCTCCGAACCCCCCTTCCCTCCTCTTCCTGTACTTCTTTTCACTCTTGTTCTTATTGCCGGTTACCTGCACACACAGTTCAGGAAACAGCAGCTCAAAAGAGCAGGGGTATCAGTGAGCCTATGACCGAAACCCCGAGAATGAGCAAAAACACTGAACCTCCAGCAGATCCGATGATGTGTAATCAAGTGGCTTTAGGTGTCTGTCTGTGGAAATGTATTAGCATGTCCACTCAAAAGGAAAGCTTATTCGAAACAAATGCAGTAGCTGTTAATTTTAAAAGATTAGTTACATCATTCTCTGAACATTTAAGTGTTAAACATCTCTTTCAAAGTTTGGATACGTCAACATAATATTGTGTTAAAGTGTTTATACCCACTTAGGTCACAAACCTTAAGGCAGTTATCAGGATTTTAGGTGACTGAATAAATATAACAGGCCATTGCAAAGTGGAAAAAATTTCCACTTCAGAATGTATATATAAAATCCAGAAATTGTAGAATTCACACTGTAAAAACACAAACTCTTACCAAGTATTTTTGGTCTAGTTTCTAGACATTTGAAATAAGACAAACCTAACTTACATGTAACTTTTCAGAAAGGTATAGGAACTTGTTTTAAGTACAGTAAATGATTCCTCTATGTTGATCAAATAGTACTAGTTCCACTGGCAGAATATTTTTAAACTATCATTTTGTTTATTAGTCACCTAATTAGAAAAAAAAACATAGTGTCTGGGTAATTTAATCCAAAATAAAACCACAATACGTTTATTTTGCCACAAGCCAAGTAGAAAACACATCAGAAAACAGAGAAACACCATTTGGGGTAGAAAACTAATATTGCACATCACTCTGAACACACAATCACTGGGTTGGTGGTGGCAGCATCATGATGTGGGGATATTTTTCTTCCTCAGGGTCAGGGAAGCTTATCCGAATTAAGTGAAGCTAAATACAAAGTCACTATAGAAGAAAATTTGGTAGAGGTGGCAAAAAACAAGTATGGATGTCAATTCTACTAGCAGTTGCACAAGAACCCTGAGGTCAAAAGAATGTTTTAGGTCAAAGCAGACAATGTACAGACCTAAATTTAACCAAGAAATATTAAGAATATGTAGCAATAAAATGCGGTTGTTCACAAATGCTCTTCATTCAGGTAGAAACCCCCAATGACCCTTTTGCAAGGCACTGTTTGAAATGAAGAGACTGCGGACATGTCTTGTTGGTGAGCATGCCTTTACATGTGTGCTAATAGCAGCAGCAGATATGACCAGCTGTTTGGCAGGGCAGATATCTCCCCTCGGTGCTGTGCTTCCTTCCATGTGCTGATGACTTCCACAGCTCCTGACCAGCGATTCTGCAGGGCTACAAACTGATTACTGATGCAGGCTGGGGAAAAAAGAAAAGAGGCAGCTTCTCTGCCTGCGTATCTGAAATGGATTCAAAACAGAATAGAATAAAATAAAAATAATCAGAGCTCAGCCAATACTGTGACTTTTAGAAAAGAAGCAGTTTATTTTCAGTTTTCAAACCTCCTCTCTGTGTTCTGAAAATAAAATAGTTTTCTTAATGATCCTTCTACTCCCAAGAGTGTTTGAATTTTTAAAAATATACATAAGATGGTAACTTATAAAATCTCTGTGTCCGAATACACAGTGGCATTATGCCTGCTTGTATTTTCCATTCAGAAACCAATTTGCTTTCTGTTCCTTTTCTGCCTGGTGGCCACACACACAAACACACACGCGGACATCTGCTAGACTTTCACACAGAGAGGAAAGCCGGATGTTTTTTTTTTTTGTTTTTTTTATCTACATGCATTCCCCAAGAGTAGCTGCTTGAGAAGTGTGACTTTGAAAAGTTTTTCTTTTTTTTTTTAATAAGTATGTGTGTGTGTGTGTGCTGGTGAGATGCAAGGAAGGAGTGAAAATGGGGGAAGGGATGGGGTTGAGCACCTACAGAGCTTGTGTGTGTGTTTTGAAAAAAAAAATGCAGTGACTAATATGTTTGTCAGCATGAGACAGCGAGAGACAGCACTTTCTAGGCTCTCACATTGGGTAGTTTACAAGAAAATCTGTCATATTTCTCAATCCTTGCCACCAGCCACCCTGCAGCACTCAACCCCTTGCAACTCCTGACTGATCATGCAATGTGTTCCCTCTCTGTTTCTCTGTCTCCATCTCAGTGAGTCACTTGCTCTTTCTCTCTCCATATGTTGCTGTGGGGTCTGGGAAGACTTCAAACACAGGGAGGAAGACGCAGGGAGACAAAGTGAAAGTAATAAAAAAAAGGAAAAAATAAGCGAAACGTGTGCAGAAAGCACTTAAAGGCAGAATAAAATAAAGAGTAAAAAAAAAAAAGCCACGGGAAATTCTGTACAGGCAGACAAGGAGTAAGAGACTGATGGATGCTTTGGACTCTTTCTCCCCTTCATCTATATGCGTGGTGAAAAATGTCTCCAGTTCTGATAAACAGACTGACATGTAATAGCCCATCTTCCACCTGATCAATGACCAAAGGGTGAATGACATTCTATTTATTATCCCATTCAAATGCTTTTGATTCAGCTAGATCACATCTTTAGGTGACCTGCCTTCAATAGTGACAAGGCTGGTACAAACCCAATGTAGACGTCAAAATCTGCATAATTCACCAAAATATATACCAACATAAAACATGGAAGAGGTTTAATATGTAGCTAAATGTTTGTATCAGTCCTCCACTTTCAACCTTTTAAATTTGCTCCTCATCTCTGTGTGGGATAGTTGGGTTAGAGGAAAAAGGATGAAAAAAAGGATTGTAGATCAACACCGCACACTCAGTGACCTTGAAATCTATGTGGTCAGTAGTATAAACAACCCACTGAAATGGCAAAACATTTCTGTCCTTCAACCAGGCGTCAGTCACTGGCAGCACTTTCCAGTATCATAGCATCATGTCTAGAGGCTGGGAAATCCTCGCATAACATCCTTTGAGTCGGCCTTGGGGATCGTATCACAGAGGGTCGGTCGTAGTTATATCTCCCTCAGCAAAGGTGTTAGAGGCAACAGGCCAAGCCAGATCTCATGAGGCCATCGACAAAAATTAAGGACATTTTGGTGAAATCTCACAACACATAAATGTACAAAGTTCTTTTCTATAGTATGGCAGGAATTGAAAAGTTGACAGGAGTAACAAGTACAAATGGTGGCTGTTTAAATGATCATGTGAAAGCAGCAGATCAAGACATCCCACAGAAGGCACAATCTTAACAATCTTATTTAAGTTGAAACTTTGGTAACTACTGATGGCTGAATGAGTGTTACAAAAACCAGTGGTTGACACAAATACACAAATGTGGTAACCCTTTTTTAAATTTCCGGTTAGCAGGAAAGAAATAATCCGACTCTCGATGGTGTTAATCTGAGTCTGTTGGAAAACCAGTTACTCAGTTTCAAAACACAATATACCTGAAAGGAAAGTCAATTAATTTGTTCATCTCTACTTATCTGGCTTTATTAACAGACATATGCATTAAAAAGCTGTTTGCAAAAAGGTTTAAATGAACAAATAAATTAATAAGTTCAAATATCAAAGCTTTTACGAGAAGTTCAAAGTCCTTATTCCTGGAAGTTTGGATTTATTAAGTACTTGCATTCGGGCCAAATCCACTGATCTTATTTCTGCAATAAAAAGGTTATGAGATGACACCAGAGATACTTTATTATTCACACAAGAGCAAAACTAAAGCTTGTAAGACCAATCTATGCCTGAAATAATACCAAAATAATACCAGATATGCATCACTCAGCACCAGCAATAACGCCATCATTGGAGATCCAGTTGAAGCCTTTAATACAGATGCAAATATAGTAGAGAAGTGTTGAGGATGTAGTTAGAGTTGACTGCCTTTGGAATAAGTCATGGCCACACACTTGGAACAAGGTGCATGCAAATCTTCTCACTTTTGAAGGTCAGCTGACCCACCTGAAGCGCCTTCTCCCTGTGAGATTCATTAACACATTCTGCACCATGTTGAGTGGGCACATCTATTATTAGCCTCTTGTGCTAAATAAGGTGAGTGGACATTTACTTGTGTAAAAAAAAGCTTGTAAATTAGTTTTCAAGGACTTTTTTCCCCATTATCTTGTTAAAACCACAAACCTTAACATAATGTATGAGTTTTATCTTGTAGACCAGAACAAAGTAGCTCATAATTGTGAAGTAGAAGGAAAATTATACAATACTTTGTAAGGCCTCCTTTTGCTGAAATTACAGATGTGTTTGCTTTGTTTTGTTTACATCTACTACCATCTTTGCACATGTAAAGAAGGATTTTTTTCCCATTCTTCCCAAGCTCAGTGAGATAGCATGTAGAATGTCTGATTATGGGTTATTTTCAAGTACTGACACATATTCCTGACTTATGTAGGTCTTTGCATTGACTAGGCTATTCTAACACATAATTATACTTTGATCAGAACTATTTCACTGTAGGTCAAGCTATGTGTTTATGGTCGTGTTCTCCATTTTATTTCTAAAAGGTCTTTTGCCATGTACCCTTTTTTTTCCCGCTTTGCAGTTATGAGCTGCAATGTGTTGAACTTTAAATCCTCAATAAAAGAAAACATTTTATTTTGTGGTTGTAATGTAGCAAAATAGGAGAAAAGCAAAAGAATTATTCTCCAAAACACTGTTCATTTCGCTCTAAAATAATACAAAGCAGAGGTGTGGATCTGAAGTAACCAACCAGCATAAAAATATAAGCTTCCGGCAACAGATTTTGCTCCACACACTTGGTCTTGAACTTCGACACAGCATTTTGTAAAAGGCAAAGTAATGTGAAACAATGCGAGTGGAGGCCACCAGAGAGGAAGAGGAGATGGCTACCAGGAACAGGGAACATGAAAATATCTTGAACTGAGACACAAATCCCTGCTCTGAGATTTTAAACTTGATGTTTAAATGGGTCTTCAGTGTACATTCGAATTAAGCTTCAAGCTAGCTAGCTTATGATAATGTGCTTCAATGTTTTTTTGTTCAGCTCAGCCTTTGGCTGAACTCAGATCTATGCACAAACTCTGGGTCTCTGTTATTTCTCCCCGGTTGTTCTTGTTTCCCCTCTGGTCTCTGTATGTTTATAGAATCTAGGTGAACAATTTTTTTTGTCTTGAAGTTTGATGAAACTTCCCATAGCTACAGTAAATTGCGTCAGAGTGCACCATCCTGGACAAGCTCCACTTTAATCACCTTGTGCGTCCTACAAAAGGGTAACTTAAAGCAGAGCCTCTTTACATGATGAAAAGTTGACATTCTTCTAAATAAACTGAGGAGTATGCTAAAGGTTTGCAGGGACCTTGTAGAGCTCCAACAAAGAGTTCTTTTTGTTGTTTCACATTTTCTCTTAAAAAAAGAGAAACTTTTTATATTTTCTCTTTGGAAACTTAAAAAAATGATTTATTTGACATCATACTTGGAACACATAAAAAGTGCAAGAACTTTCCGAGGAAAACTGTAGATTTACACAAGCCGCTTCAGTACTTTGAAATCATTTCTAAACTGCTGTGGAATGCAGAACCATTAATTTTAACAGTTGTAGTGAATGACATGTTAATCAGATGTATCTGGCCTGTGCTGACTTCTGGGAGCATACACAAACAGTCGACCTCAGATAAAATATAACTGGTTAGGTTGTTCAGGAACCACCACATTTCTGGCCTTCCATGAACTGGAAAAATCTGGATAACTTTTGATATTGCTATTGAACAAAATGATGTTAACACACAAGCATTCTGCTCTAAAATCAATCTGCAACTGCTGAAATGCTCTCTGAAGAGAAGTATGACTGCAGGAGCAAATGTCATGCTTTCAAGCCAAAAAACAGTGCTCCAGTTGTCTTGCAAGAGAAGCATCATTAACTCCATTAATTTTAACCAAGATGAATGTCCAAATATTCAGCAATATTTACACCAGAAGCTTGTTGATGGCTGCAAAAACGATGTAGTTTAGGTCTAACGTTCTAAGTGAAATGTATGCAGCGGTGGGGATGTTTGACCCTATGAGGATTAGAAAAATCCCATGATAAATTGAAGTCTCAGCATACAGATATTTTCTTTAAAATCCATTAAAAGTTCTTGTGTAAAATTGTTCTACCTAAAAAAATACAGCCCATAATTAACTGGATGTGTTTGGTGCAGTTAATCATGTGATGAAGCACTGAGAGAGACACAGAGCCCAATTTATAGTCCAACAACCAACAACAAATGCACACATAGAGACTGTTTTTTGAAGGACAAACATTTCATCTCTCTGGGTCTTCCCACCCTGCTGCTTCAGCATAACTGTCAGCCTCACTAAACGTGTGTGCTGGGTTTAGGTATATGCTCGCATTCTTCCTCATCTATATATTCCAGTTTAAAGGCTCCCTAGCCTGTGTCCTCCACATGTCCTTTCCAGTATAGATAGTTGTCAGTCGTAACCTTGTATCTGCATGTTATCACACTGAATCTGGTTTTGGGTTTCCTGCCATTCTGATGTAAGGAGGGAATGTGTGTTCAGTGAGGCATTTGGCTAGAGGTGCAATTTACATGACAGTTCATGTACATTCAGGATCAGTTCAACTGGCTTTTTATTTCTATTTTTCCTCAAAATAGATTCATGTCTTAAAATGGACACAAATGGCAAATCATTTCTGTTTGCAAAAACACTAGATGTGACAGACAGACTTGTTTGGGATTTTGGAAGGCCTGTATTTACAGCAGTAAATCTTAACATCTATTATAACATTGTCATATTGGAATGCAAATAGTTTTGTTTTACTTATGAATAAAATGTGGTTGCTTGTAAAGGTCTTCATATATCACCACAAACACACCAACAATGCTTGAAAAAAATCCCACAGAGAAGTTTCAGTGATTCTGTCTGTGGTTGTAGAGCACAGCAGGAGGGTGTTGATTTGACAGCTTTCTCATATTATTGGAGCCTTTATCCTAAACTGTCGATTTGGATGAACAGTTTTTATGAATTTAGTAATAAATTCACTAAAAGTACAGTTAAATGAAAAGAGAATACATTGATATTTGATGAAAGTAATTATCACAAGCCTCATTGCTTGTTTCTTCCTGCAGTTTTGAAACCCTTCTTGTTTCACATAAGTCATGATGACATTAATGACCAAACCATGGAGCTCTTTTGACCCATCAGCTACTGAAGCCTTACATTGTACTGTAGCCATTTGTGGACAACTACAGAAAATATATAATGGATGTAGTTATTCCATTTCTTTACATTCATTCCTCCTAAGACTCAACTTTACAGATGTAGGAAAAGCTCAGGGTCACTCAGCATTTAGGATTTCCTCTCAGTGAGCAAGAGTAAAGGTTTGTACTGTCCCAAAATCTTACCTCCCCTTCTCTGTGCCACGGTCTCCCATTCTGAGGATACTTGCTCTGGCTTTGACGCTTCTTCTGCCCTCCGTCTGCAAATTTGCACAGTAAAGGCTCCGTGGGGGCTGCAGAGAAAGAAAAACGAAGGTCAAAGACATTTTAGAAGGATGGCATCTTGTGACCCTGCAGAAAGGCAAATGCCTTTTTGAACAGCATCTCCTTTTCTTTACTTCTGCCATGGCGTTTCTTTTTCTGGCTCATTCCGTTCCACTTTTCTGTGTCCTATGGAGCTGCTAGACAAATTCCCAGGTTGAGAAGGTTGGCAGGGCCTCCCTGTCCTTGCTCCGGCTGGCAGCCCATGAAAGAGCATTGCAGGGTATTGTTGAAATAATAATCACAGTAATCGCGCTTGTAAATACCTCTTAGATGGTAATGGAAGACGGCTCTGTCAGCCAAAGCTTTTTTTTTTTTTTTCTAGAAGACGTTCTTGTTCTTGAAACATAATCGCTCCTCGCTTTACCATAACAGCAGTCTTCTCTCTTCTTTGAAATTTTATGTATTTTCCGCTCAGACTCAGGACCTCACTGCACTGTACTGATTAAATAAAGTCGAGTAACACTATTAACTCAGCTGTTCTTTTTGCTAACCCTAGAGGCAGCCTCTGCATTTTAAAAATTATGAGAAAAAAAACTATTGTAATGTGAAATTCCTTCCAAGACAGCAGCTGTCTTTCACCAGCAGCAGGAAACCATGACAAAGCTCAAGTTAATTTATTGGAAACTAAAAGAAAAAAAAAATCTACTGTTGTCTCTCTATCAACAGCCTTTTGTGCACATAATTACCAGCGAAAGGTCAATGAAAATGATGACCTATGCTGCTTTAAAGTACCCTCTCAAAGGGCACTTTCTCACGCTCGTGATGCAGGTGAGCACTGACAAAGGCAAAATTAGATTCAGGTAGATGAGATAGCATAAAAAAACTGAGAAGAAAGACATTCTCAGGGAAAGAAAAAATGTTGGGAAGGAGATGGGGGAGCATGAGAAACTAGTGGCTTTCTTGGCTGGGGCCCAGACGGTCTTGACAAAGTCTGTCCCCCTATTTCAGTCTGTGTCAACAACAGAATCCCTTTAGAGGCTGAGAGTGGAGATGAGAGAAGGGACACGAGTCTATGGTATGAAGCCAAAAGAAATGTATAATTACTAAGACAGAAAAGATAAAACAAAATGAAGAAGACAGAGAAAAAGATCGAGGAGATCCAAAAGAAAAAACTATGTGGAAGGGGAAATCGCTTGAAATATCTGATTTTAAGTTGATAAAGCTGCAATCAACTACAATTCAAACAGTTTAAATTAATCAAAAGAAATTGAAAGAAAAAGTTCTTGTAATCATATTGCTTCATTTAGGACAGTTGGATGAACATCATCAGAGTGAAGAATTAGATTTATGTATCTTATCACAAAAGTAACTGATGTCTACGTGTGAATAAATGTTCAAGTAGATGTTAGACCCATCCCAAGCTTTCAAATTTTAAAACAATTAATAGAGTAAAAATCTTTTCAAGTGGATCAACACACCACATTGTTTCAATTTGTTTTTAATTTAGCTCAAAAACATGGCCTTTCTTGATACCTGTATTTGTACATACAAATACAACACTGAAGGGTAAATCACAAGGTAGAGAAGAGTTAATGGTTACAATGGCCATACTATTATTTAGCATTTCACTTTTCACCTATTGTACATTTTCACTTTGTCAATACCAATAAAATACATTACCTATGCAGTAAATGATACTCCAGCATTGCCTTTAATCGACTTCATATATGCTAAGAAATTTATTTAAGAAATCTGATGGGTATGTCCAGCAGGATGATCCACCATGCTACATAGTTCACATCAAACTGGCTTCTTGAGCATGCAATTCATTCACTTTACTCCAAACAGCATTCACAGACATCAGATCTCAATTCGACAGAACCTGGAATGGAACAAGCACATTGTGGATGTATAGCCAACAAATGTGCATCAGCGACATGACGTGTCTATCTGAACCAAAATGTCTGAGGAATGTTTCTGACAACTTGTCAAATTCGTACCATAAACAACTATATCATCTCTAAAGGCAATATAAGATCCACCCTGGTTGTAATAGGATGTATCTAATGATTTGTTTTATGCGACAGGATGCAACATAAACAATACATTTTGTAGCTCTTCAATTGCTCTATTTATTTCTATTTGGAGACACATAAAAAGGGCTTTGATATTCCTACATACCAGCCAAGAGGATAAATAGTGTGACTGCAGCTTTAGATGGAAAACAAGCTTCTCCAGCCTCTAACCCACTGCTGCTCAGCACCTGGTGGCCTATAGGAGCAACCTGACAACCTTTCTGTCATCGCATTCACATTATAGGCCGGGCAGCTCATAATGTGGCTGCACTGTGAGGACATAGGGAAAAGAAGGGGCTGCCTGCAGGAGGTAATGCAACCTTTCATCACGTCAAGCCAGTGAGAAAAAAGATTTTTTGTCATTTTAATCTTTGCTTGCAGATGCTAAAGGTTGCTGGACTTCAGTAAAAGCACTGCATCATATGACTGCAGAAAAAGAAGTTTTGTTCAGTATAAAGCAATGCAGATGAAGGGAATGAAGAAGTAGAATCCAGTTCAGTGCAAGATTTGAGCATCAAAACACTTATATGTCAGAACTGCACCTGCAGCTGGAGAGTACATTTAATTATTTTTTGGGTTTCTTTTTAGCATTCAAGATAATAATTTAAAAAATAACTATCCTTACCTATGTGTTAATGCAGCCCTCAGCTAGCCTATCAAGATTAAACTTTTCAGAGTCAGCTTGGGAGAATGTAGCAACAAAGGGAGAATGTGGAGGGGCTTCAGAAAAAGAAAAAAACAAAACAAAAGCTTTTCCAAACCTCTCCTCTGGCACTCTGGGAGATAATTAGCTATTGGAGAAATTTAGAGAATCTGACACAGAGCAGGCTGACCTTCCCTGTGTGACTACATTCCCAGTTCCCACAGAGGAATGGCCAATTTGTTTAAGACTGAAGCCCAAGATCAACAGCTTCACACCACCCCACCCACTCTGTGAACACACTCACCCCTCTGTTGCCCTGACACACACTTACATGCACATACGCTCTTTTTCTGCTCTTAAAGTCTCTCTGTACTATTACACACATGCATGCACACACACCCAGAGAAGCACACAAAAACTAGCGCCACACAGAAAACAGAAAGTCACCATTGGCAGAGGTAAGGCCACTATGCTGCTGATGTTGTGCCTTTGGCCCAAAACCTTCAAGTGGAACACATTTCACCTTATAAATGGAAAAAAATAGAGGTACAACAGGGGGCTGCTTAAAAAACTGTTATAGACCCTTTTTTATTTTTTCCATTTAACGATCTTAAATCATTGGAGAAAGATGTGAAGTAGTTTTGGTTGGAGGTTAACAACTGCTGCTAACAAGGTCCTCCATGGGAAGCCCTAATTGTTTTTCATGAGGGTTGCCTTAGGAACCTGTAAATAAATTAATGAGGAGTGAGCACAAACATGAACATTGGCATCTGGGCCATGGTGAACACACTGCAACACTAACCACTATTCACATGCACACAAAGGAGGAGAGGTTCAAAGTGTCTTGTAAATGTATTTACACCCCCTTACTATTCAATTTTTTTTTCATATGTGCTACTCTTTTTTAACTTCAGGCATTGACTAAGCAAATAGTGTCAAGCAAAGAGAAAAATATTATAGAGCATTTTAAATGCCTACAACTCTAAGTAGAGCTGGAAGGAGCTGCATGTCAGATGTAAAATGTTATCAGGAAAACTATTTGTCATACACTACAAAATTATGATTTTTATTCCTACATAGAATATTGTTGCGATTTAATTTCAAACTGGTTCTGCTCTTAATTTCAAACTGGTTCAAAGGTGGCATATGTGTCCCACTAATGACAGCTGACATACCAAGTGCTGTGTCTGAAGAACTTTGCTCTCATTTAGCTGTTGTAATTGTAATCAACTGTGTTGCTAATAAATACGTAGAACTTTTTTTATTCTTTATATCTAACAGTGGTGGTAATCTCTGAAGATGTTTCTTGCAAACATGTAAGAAGGGGCTTTGAAGTTTGCCCCAAATTATAGTAAGGGACACAGAAAATATGTGGAGGAAGGTACCCTGGTCACATGAGACCAAAAACAAAAAAAAGAACTTTTGGCCAAGATACTACCAAAAATTAATCCTGATCAACACCCTGAATCCACCATCCAATTAATCTCCCAACTTTTACATAGTTGATTGGAAGATGGATGAAGTGAAATATAGAGCAATCATGGGAGAAAACCCGCAAGAGTATGGGAAAGACTTAAGACTGAGGAAGAAGTTCAACTTCCCACAGGACCACAACCCTAAACATACAGACAGAACTGCAGAGTTAAATCCAACTGAGAATCTGTGGCAAGATTTAAGAATGGACGCCAACTAATTCTACTCATCCAATATGACTTAGCTTGAGGTATTTTACAAAACTGTCAAGCCATTTGATGTGCACAGCTGGAACAGATCTACTCCAAAATACTTAAGAGTTCTAATTGCATAAAAAGAGTTTCTACAAAGGAATGGTTCAGAAAGGTCAACTACAAAGTCACCAAATTTCAGATGATATCCCAACAAACGACCTTGTAGCCTGTGGTTCTAACAACAACACAGATGAAAAGGGTTGCAAGCCACAATAAGATGTTGTGAGATGCAATGACTGTAGACTTGTGCATGTGGTTTTGAAGAGATAGGCTTTCCGCTTATCAAGGAACATTACCACAAAGCACAATGAACCACAAAGTATGCACTGATATACTTCTGCCAAAGAAAGAGTAATTACAATGAGGACTTAAATAAAATCTTATTTTAAGTTTCTCTTGTTTGCACAGGGTGCAGCTATAAGTATTGCTGTTACTGTTGGTTCCTGTTGGCCGGCATCTGGTCAAAATCAATACTTTTCTCTTCGGTTCTGGCAGATAAAGAGGCAATATGCTCTGGATCATTTCACAAAGGCCAGCTGAATACCATCTTGATCCATGAATGCAAATCAGCACATGTATTATAACGCATCACTTGAGGCACCGTAAATTCACTCGCACGCTCTGAATAGGACTGTACATCTGTTTGGCCTGAATGGTGAAATCAATGCAGGAATGCCCCAGATTTGCGGAGCAGCTGAATAAAAGGTTTTGCGCAAAGAAACAGCCAGCTTTTCAATCTCATGACAGTTACAAAAGAGGCCTCTCACAAGCATTTGGAGTCAAACTGGGCTGGGCTTGCTCCACTCCTCATGCGTCCAGAGCTAAAAAGGGCAAACAGAGAGAAGTGTTCAGTTGCTTCCCCCAAAATGTACGTCAGTCTAAGAAGCTACAGAATAAAGAAGCTTTCAGTTTCTCTATCACTTTAGTTATAGAGTACTGTGGGTGTCTAGTTAGATGTGTGATGAGCTAAGTGTCTCTCAAAAGTCCTTGGATATCTCACTGTGTTTTGCTGCAAGGACATGTATAGCGAGATCATGAAAAAGTAGGGAAGGAGACATTACTTTATTGGAATTCTGCTGCGCTCTGACGCTGCTTGAGGGGATCTCTAATTGGATCAACAACTGTCCGATTCCCATCAGCCGGATTGACCTGTTTGCCCAGACTGAGGAGAATTTATCTTGGGGGTAACAGAGAGAATAAGAGTGAGATGGAGGCTGAAAGAGAAAGACTAAAACAAAGTGCAGTGGGCAGTGTGGTACATCCACATAAATACAAGGAAAAACAGGGATAATAGTAAGGATATGTCAGGTGAGGATTATGGAATCAAAACTACAGCAGTGCTGAATGTATGTCGACATTTTCCGAGTCAAACAAACAAGCTCAGTGTGGCTGCCAACGAGAAAGGCAGGAGGCAGCAGCTTTTCCTACAGGGAGGGCTTTGACGGATCCCAGTCGATAGCTCTCACAACTGCTACACTGGCTTCACATCCTTCAGCATGAAAATGAAGACAGTCTGCCAGCCGTTTTGCTGACAGGGACGGCACACATGGCTCAATGATACAGCCCAATAAATGGAGCCGGCACTAGCACGGAGCGACACAGATAGGGAGAGGGTGATAGACGGAAAGACAGATATGGCGTCATAGACGGACGGACAAAGACAGTTAGAGACATTGACAGAAATGGGCAGGAAGGGGGGGGAAGCAAGAGATTCACAGGGGGCATAAGTGACAGGTAAAGTCCAGTTTTCCAATCCATACTGTCAAGCTCATCTACATGAGCGTGACGACCAAAGGGAGACAGATGTCAACAACTTTTTGCTTGCATTTGTTACAGATGCTCCATGGCTATTGATCATCTCTTGGGCAGACTTTTTCACACAGGGTTCATGCAGGAGGCTGGATGGCTCAGGCCTGAGATTATATTATGGATTACTTAAAGGAAAATGCAGGAAAGAGCTCTGGATGCGGCCGGCACAAGTCTGATCGATGAGCTATTGCACACTTAACAAGAGTAATGTTATGTAGGGAATCTGTGGCATGCTAATCCATTTTTCAGTCCCCCTTTATCACATCTATCTATCTATCTATCTATCTATCTATCTATCTATCTATCTATCTATCTATCTATCTATCTATCTATCTATCTATCCCACCTCTGCACAAACAAAAATGATGGATGACTTGAGCTCAATGTGTCTGGCTCTCAGCTAGTCCAAAACACAGCAGACAACCTAAATTAGCGGGAGGGTTTCTTCAGGGAACTGGAAGGCTTCAATATGCTTTCATGCAGACATAATAAGGGAAAAATCAATGACTTAATCCAACTGACAGACAAAAGACTGTCTGCCTAAAAAAAGAAGTGTAATTATTTTAGCAGGAATATAATTGCACATTCAATTGCTGACTCACGAGTTAATGTGCTCTTAAACAAAATTTAAATACTGTAACTGCAGTCTAGTGTCAAGCAGGCGGCGAGTTTCCAACTGCCAGGCAACCCGTGGGATACCGGCTCTTAAATGAGATCTTCATTTTCAGCTAAATCAGCTAATTCCTGCGTTTCAGACTCTAACATTGCCATGGGGATTGGACAAATAACTAAAAACACCAGAGCAGGCAAAAGGGAGTGCAAGTAAGTGGAATTTCTTCTACACTGTGTTTGCCAACTCCAATAAATGGTTGACAATCCAGAATCTATATATTAAAATAACATTTACACTAGCAGACAATCTTTACCACATTAACTCCAAATAGTTGGGCTTGAGTGTTGCTGGGTTCTGCAGACAGTGGCAATCCTAAAGTGGCAGCCACAGATGTTTCTAATGATAAAGCCACAGATGCAGCAACACACTGCCAACATCTCTGTAGCTGCAGTGGGTCTCAATATCACAGGGTGCTTTATACAGCTGCCCAAGATGGCAATTACAGTACAAGTGGCTGCTCTGTGGTTACTTCAAAATTGAATGATGGTAAGAGCCTGAGAACAGTGTTTGCAATAAGAGGCTTCCAAAAAGATCCTAAATAAGTAAATACCTTAAAGGGTGGAAAACAGTGAAACCTGCGTTTTATTTCAACAATTAATAAGGAAAAACTGAGTAAAAACCTTAAAGTTTCTCATTTAAATTGAATTCCTTAACACCAAGAATATGTACTATATGCATATATTCAAATTCTTAAGCATTTGTGAAATACACTGCATAGAAATATTAAAGTTATGCATGAACAACTGAAGCTAAATCTACAATCCTTTGTGATCATAGCTGCTGAGTTCAAAAGCATCCAGACCTGTTAACTGCAAAAAGAAATATCTCACTAATTAGCTGTTGTTGCTTTTGATAATTCAGCTCTCTTGGCTGAAAAGACACAAGTGAGTACATGATTTAAAATGTACCAAAATGATAACAGCCTGCCGAGCCATATGTGCTCCTCGCTAAATGTGTATGACAGGTAATTGCAGTCCAACCACATAAATTCTATGCTTGGGTTATGCTAATTTGCCATCCTCAAACAGCTTCAAGCTCATCAAAGAGATTAATATCTAAAAAGACACAGTAAGTGTTTCTATCAAGGCACAGCTTGTTAAACTGGGCATACAATGACATGCAACACAAATCAGCTTATTAATTTGGAATAAAAAAATAGCAGTGAATTTTAGCATGGATGAATTATATTCTTAATTCATTATCAATCAAAAATGCAAGTCATTGGCTCTAGATGACCTTGTGGTGTTAAACTAGTTGTAGCCTGCAGTGCTATCCTTTCATGGAAAACGGTTCCGGCAGTGTCAGAGGGACTGGAGAGTGGCTGTTGCTGGACTTTGCCTGTGGGGGTTGACTTGTTCTCCCACTGTGTGTGTCACTGCCTGTGTGGGCAGACAGCGAAGCTTGCTCTGTCCCTGTTAGCACAGCATTATAGCACTGCCAACGCCTCCAGTGACCCATGAAACCTCCCATCTATAGAGATAAATCACGCAGGTCGACGCTTTGTAATTCAGCGAAACGGCCCATCTAGCAAACCCAAAGCAAATGTTTCCCTGCAAATATGATATGGCAGTCACCAGAAGTCTGTCATAAGGGAAACAATTGTGCAGTGGTTTGAGACTTGAATGTATTTTCAATTACATGATCAAAATCAAGGTTGATTAAGGTGCACAAAACATAATATATTTTATGCAGCCTACAACTACAACTCTTTATACTCTGGATCAGTATATATGGATATCAGCAAATATTTCAATACAAATAATGAGATTGGAGTGCGACACACCAAAAACCTTCTTATTTACTTGCTTAAAGAAAAATTGTTAAAACATTTAGCTCAAAAAATTCAAAAAACATATTGAGAGAGAGTTGGACATATTTGTTTGTTTACAAGCGAGGCATGTAAGTCAGAACAGCATTGTAAAGCAAACAAAAGCTGAAGTGTCTGTTAACTAAATTTCCACCATAGGAGCTTCCAGTAACAATGTAATGGACAAGAAAGAAAATGAAATTACAGCACAATAAATGAATTATCAATAAAGGGCCCTCAATACAGTATCTGAAGGAGGATCAATATGCCAGAGCCGCAGCTGCAGTGTAAACCCATGGCTGAGGGCAGGACTGTAGCTGAGGGAGCAGCTGCATCGATAATGTCACTGAGTGTGATTGACGATCAATTCTACTAGTGACGTTGAATCATGATCAATGTAAGCAAGGCACCCGACTAATAGGGAGAAAGGTTGGGAGGTGGGAGGTAGGTGTTTGGGGGGTCTGAGGGTCCATATTGTCCCCTTTACAGTAGCCAGTTGGGGATCAATGAAGGGTGACATCATGGCTGATTAGGGATCAGCAGAGTTTGTGGCAGAGGAAAGCAGCTATGTGTGAGAAGATGTGGTTGGCTGCGTTCGGAGGAGCGTGTCTGAGCCAAGCGGAACTGCAGAGGCAGTAATTAAACATGTGCTGAAAGGAGCTTTCCACTGTTTGATAGGAGATGCAGGTGCAGCTCTCTTTGCACTTTTAGAAAAAGACACAAAACTACACACCAAAATACGCTATATACACTCAAACCCACGCAGACATGTTTAGCTAAAGCCAATACTGAGAGATCTGCAACATTTTCTGATCATGCCTGCAAAACTCTATTTGACATCTTATTTGTGTATTTTCTCTACATCTTGAGAAATGATTAGAGTTTTGGGCTATTGCTACTAGCCCCAAAGAGAGCAATTTCTGAAGATGATGAAGACTTAAAAGTAGTTTTTCATGTGCACATCTGGATTTTCTCTTGATTTTCCGGTTTCTTCCAGTAGTCTAAAATTGAGGTGGGCAAAGTAATTACATTAGATCATATAGGATTAAAAAGTGTTGACGAGGTGCTGAATTTTTTTCATTGAAAGACATTTAAAGAGTTTTTCATGATGACTTGGACTTTTCTTTACTCTGTTATATCATAAAAATAACATACAAAAATGTTTGAAGAGTTAGAGAATGCAGATTATGTCTTATCTATATTAAACCCAAATTGTAGAAAAGTCATGAATTCCAAACCAAATTAGAGTTTACTGACACTGTGCAGTCCATTAGCAAGAAAATACTATATTTTCTTTTCAGCGTCTTTAAGGGCAGCTCTCAGTTTTAGAATCATGTGTCAAAATGAAACACTATATCTTCTGTTGTTGTGCCTCTTCACACAGTATTATTTTCCTGATTTTGCTTTTGGTAGTTTTGCTAAATTGACTTCTTATTCTTGGGGATGAAACTGGTTCTAGGTTTAGTAGCTACTTTGGTAAAATTGTCTGAAGTTAGAATTCCAGTTTTAGAATGAAAATACGATTGCAATCATATCCAGTCTATGCGCTATTAAAGAACCAGTTTTAAGAATAACTGTTGGTTTGCCACAGACATAGGAAGAGGGCATAGAATGTAAAGAAATAATATTTTATTCAGAGACCACGAAACATTATTTGCACTTTACAGTTGTGAAGCTGTGAGTCTGTCCTCTGGGCCTGTAGGACA
Source organism: Alfaro cultratus (assembly GCA_903066825.1). Taxonomy (NCBI): domain Eukaryota; kingdom Metazoa; phylum Chordata; class Actinopteri; order Cyprinodontiformes; family Poeciliidae; genus Alfaro; species Alfaro cultratus. The sequence goes on from CAEFZX010024220.1 coordinate 47,479, forward strand.
AAATGAAATGAAATGAAGAGGACTGCTAGTGGTGTATAGCAAACACAAAATCTTAAATTTCACCTACGTTTACCCACTTCCTCAAAGACCTTTTAAAACGTACCTGTAGGACCTCTAAGATAAAAAACCCTCCTGTACCCAGACAGTGGCATCACTGAATCTTCTAAATGCAACAATGACATTACAACACAGAAGAAGAGGTATCTCCTAGGTAAATTACTTTGTTTTTGCTCATTTAGAAATTGATTGGAGCTTAATAAATAATCCACAGTTAATTTAAAAGAGTGAATGAAGACACGTTGGAAACTGACAGTGAAACAATTTCAGCAGGAAGAAAGTATTTTACCTGGAGTGATAAACTGTTTACATTTTTTCTCTCACAACAGTTTAAATATAGATATAGAAAATAAGTGACACATTTTCCTATTGGCTGACTAGTATAACGTGACTCCAGGTTTTCTGTGCACAGTATGCTTTATTACCTTTACAGTTTATGCTTAGTGATCTTTGGGTAATGATAGTACATTACTTGAAATTATTAACTGATGATAGGTGCATGAAAAACTGTATGTGGCCCACAAATACATTCTGAGTGAATGGCTATGTTTATTTGCTAATAAAAGTTCAGTTTGAAGAGACCAAAGTTGCAAGTATATGAAATGTTGACAGAATAAAGTAGAAATCCCAAAATTGAGGCACCCTAACAGGGTGCCTATGTGGAGGGTCCACATAAAACAATGTGGGACTAAGATATCAGGAAATATCAACCCAAAGTCACCATGTTGTGGAAACAGTTTCAGGATTTTGAAAAAATAGTCGTAGTTACGCCCAACAGTAGATGCATGTCTCAGTCGCCTTGAGCTCTGTTTGAAAGAAATGTAACATCTGAACTTCAAACGATGTATCAGACATCCACGAGACTAATAATTCATTCATTTCCTGGGTCTTAGCTTTGTTCTCAAGCAGTCATGACAATAATCTCCCGCTGTCATTAAAAAAAGGAAATCCTTGAAAATAAAGTAACATCTATCCTCTTTCCACAAAATGTTCATTGTTTTTTGTAAAAATACATAAATCCCACTTGATTTAGCAAGTGTTATTAAATATTCAAAGTTTACAATGTCTTTCTTTTTAGAGTGAGTGTCAGATGTTTAAATGAATAAGAAATACTCATTGTAATATTTCATGCAGTATGTGCTGCTAATTGTGACATGTTTATTATTTCAATAATTGGTTTTAACTGACTAACAGGATGCAAACTGTTTAGAGTCCTAGAAAGTTAAATAAGGACCATACTTTACTTGTTTCCTGTCCTTGGCTAATGCTTTACTCCATGTATTCTGTTTCCACCCACTCCAACTCCCTAATAACGCAACATGAAAAATGGAAGCAGTTTGAAGCACATTCCTTTTTTACGTGGAAAAAAAAAAGATGCAGACCAAGCAGCTCTTCGTCTCTCAAGATAGCAATCTGAGAGCAATAACCACAAAGAAAGGTTGACCTGTGCAGAACAACTTTGGGTAAGACCTTGCCTAAACATCTCAGACATGATGAAAGACTTTGTTTTTTTCTCAGTGCGCGTTAATGGGCTGCAATCAATGCAGGAGGGATGTGTGTTTTCCTCACATGTCCTGACCGCTGGGGATACACAGGGAGGGGAAAGATATTGACAACATCAATATCAGCAGGGTTTTAAAAGCAGCAACCCTCTGATGGTAAGTTCTTATTTAAAGTTGAGGTTGATTGTTGGTATTCTGCTAATGCAGCATCAAGGACAGACATGCAGTTTGAATGAACCAGGTCAACAGAATGGACTCTGACTGAGCAATTAGATATGAACAGCTATTGCTTCTCAGAATAGAAGAAAGTATGGAATTTACCTGAACAATGTCAGGAATGTGGGGCAACAGCACCTCTACAAAAGCGAGCGCACCGCTGTGCAGAGTCTCATCTGTCACCAGCAGCAATGAGCCCACTAGCCGCCATGATGTGCAGCCTAATTGGGGAGGCTGATGAGGTCTGATGAGGCCAGTACTTATTGAATTCCCCGGCCTGTTATTTAGATAATGCAGGAGAGGAACGGCCTCCCCTCATCTTTCCCACTCTCATCCATTCACTGTCCCAGCAGGAGGCAGCTGGCTAATCTGCTCTTGTTTATAATGGCTATTCGAACTGAGAGGATTTGGACATGCTTTCCCTATTGCTAGAATAAATCTAACACTCCCCACTGTTGATTTTACCTCATAATGTGTCTACTTGATGAGTTAGCCGGATTCCCAACACCCGTCTGACACGCCAGTCGTTCTCTTATTCTGAGAAGACGGATGGAGGGGGTGTCGGTAGTTCTTTTCTCCAGCTTTTCCTAAAGTGGTTACCAAACCTCAAATAGGGAGTTTTTCAGTAAGGTGAATGAAAAAAAAGAAGAGAAGGTAGAGGAAAAAGTGTGTAAGGAAGAAGAGTAGACCATAACAGGAAGTTTAGGAGCAGATGGCTAAATGGAAGGACAACAAACTCTACAGACAGAAACTATGAAGTCACAGAGGCATCCCAAGAGTCCCTCTCAGTATGGACAGGATATCAAACTGCATTATGGGTGATCAACACCCTGTGATGAGTCCCTTTTTTCTACTTCACTATGCCACAGATTAGAATAATCATAGTAGGCTGGGGTACTATGAAAATACAAAATTTTCAAACAACATACAATTAAAAAAAATTAAAAAAAAGACGAGACATTATTATGATTAATTAAAAATAGAAACAATTAATTAAAAATAGAAAACAAACCGAAAAGCTGTGATTAAGCAAATGGGGTAAAACTGTTTGTTTATAGGTAAGAAAAGAAATTAATGGGAAAAGAAAATGTGCTGAAGGGACGAATTAACCTGGAGCTGCTTCCTGTATTTACAGTAATGTCTAGAAAAACAAAAGGCCATTTCATAGAGGTCAGTTGTTGTGGCCTTATAGATTAGGGAATATATTGACAAAGGAGGGCCATTATGACTGAAACATTTAAAAGCTTACATTGGGAAGGTACAACCTGGAGTTCACCAGGGGCACAGCAAATCAATATTAGCTCGGCTAAGAAATCAGCTGTATAATCCTTGATCTCCAAGGCCATTTGCCTTGCTGTCTGAAATTGAATATACTCCGACAGCATCCTCTTCACATATCCCTAACCGTGTGGAGCCTTGTGCTCGCAACTCAAATGAGACATCCTGGAGAATTGATTTGGATGCAACTGTGGCAAGATTGTGTCTTGGGCTGAAAAACAGCAATAACCAGCTCAAGATAATTCATAAATCTTCATGTTCATGTGTAAGAGGATAAAAAAAGTACTTGCTGAACGAAACAACCATGTTGTAGTATTTTCTTCTGATTTTAGATGGCTGCTGAACGAGGATGATTAATTCAAAACCTTTTCAAATGTTACTAAAGGCCACATGTTGAAAAATAGTATAAACTATATGGTGACGGTATAATACAGAGCTGTTGGAGGAAAACAAATTTTGCAGTTCAATTTGTCCCTAAGCAATGATATATTTCATCGTTTAAGACACCTTTGCTGACAAAGGTCTATATTTCACAGTGTTCCAAATTATTATGCAAATTGGATTTAAGTGTCATAAAGATAAAATCTTTTGTTGTGCTATTAAATTTATAGATGGTATTGTGTGTCAGGGCTCTTTGAATCACTAAAATTAATTTCAGAGAGCTGGGTTGATTAGTTTGTCTGGTGAGCTCAATTAAAGGAAATCTACTTAAGAAGGATGTTCCACATATTAAGCAGGCCACAGGATTCAAGTAATATGGGAAAGAAAAAGGATCTCTCTGCTGACGAAAATCAGCAGATAGTCCAGTGCCGTATGATAAGGTATGAAAACATTAGATATTTAACGAAAACTGAAGCGTTATCATACAGTGAAGAGATTTGTGGCTGATTCAGAACAAAGGTGGGTTTGTAAAGATAAAGGCATAATGAGGAAGGTTTCTGTTAGACAAATTCATCGGATTAAGAGAGCAGCTGTTAAAATGTCATTTTATCATCCATAAAATGTTTAGAAAATCTGCTGTACATAATAATTTGGAACAGTGCATTTTGAGTTTATTTTTGAAAAAAAAATAAAAATAAAAAATATATATATATATACTTTTCTCATGGGGGAGCTTTGTTCAGTAAAATTTTATTTATACTGTAATAGTTCATGACGTGAAAATTACACTGACCATCATTTGCATTGACCATTTAGGAAAATCTGAGAAAATCGGTGTAGAACTGAATAAAGCTTTTAACATTTTTTGCACACACCGTCATTATTAAGTATGTGGTGCATTTATTTTTTTCACATCCATTCTGAGGTTCTCAGTCAGAGATGGGGCCATTCCAATTATATATCTTTATCACACCTGGTACCAACATCGGTGTTAGATCCAGTATTGGCCTGAGGCTTCCTATCCACCCCCGATCCAGACGCCAGGGTTCTGTATTGCTGCAGATGATGTTTTGCCTGACTGTACTCTGCCAACTTTTGTGCACTTGGATAATGTACAAAGAAATTCCATAACTTTTATATAAACAGATGTTGTGCCCTCCTTCCCTTGCACTCACAGCAGTAGTTCAGATTTAATAGCTGTGCAGCTGACAAGAATGCAAAAATGAGGATAAAAGAATCATTTTCAGATATATATGTATAAAATTAATGCTGTAAATATAAATGAAGATATGGGGGGAAAAAAAGCAGCTGCAGTATTACTGCCGATGCCTGTGCAGTTAAGTTAAGTTATATTAGTGAAACCACAATTAATCAGAATCTCTTTGTGTAGGCTGGGAATTAAATTCAGATGTCGGTATCAGAATTGAGCAACTTGTAAAGGCAGTTGACTGGTGGACTTTATTTAGGGGCATCAAGGTGAAAGAAAGTGAGTGCAAATGCAATTCACACTTTAAGATAATTTTTGTCAAAGATTTTGGAAACCACGGACAATTGTCCTTCAACTTTAAAATTGTACATTGTTTTGTGCTGGACAATTACATAAAATCTGAATAAAATAACCACAAGAGTTAGTTCATAAAGTATGAGCAATTTTAAGAGGTATTAATATTCTTGCAAGTTACTTCTTATTAGTCAGAATGATGTCATTAAGTGCTAGCTGCCTTTGCTTTTAATTTTTTTTTTTACCTGATTTTTTGTTCTACTCATGGCAGAGATATGACAGAAAAACCTAAATGCATCTCTGAAGTAGCTGTACTCTAGCAACAACACTTACCGCTGTGTGACAAGCATGAGAAAGAAAGTTAGATTAGATCTTTCGGTGCTTCTCTACAGTTACTGTGGCCTGCCTGTGTTTTTAATGCTTTCCCACGGCTGTGTGCATCGTCAGAGTGACAGTTGTTGGACTCTCTGAGGCCTTTAAGCTCCCTGTTTTCCCTCTATTACTTGTGCCAGTAGGGGGACAAGCAGTTGCGGAGAGATGCGTTGCAGCGCTGCAGGGGTGGTCCCCAGATACCACAGAGTCATACTTTCCACCTGACGCACAGGATGAAGAGAATAGAGAGCTGGCAATTACCAGACTCCTCTCCCTGTATGTACTGCAAACCCAGCCAGCTCCGCTCCACTGTGCTCCACTATGAAGGTTGTCTCAGGGCCAGGCTCGAGGTAATGAAAGCAGCACTGTCCTAATGGACTATTGATGTGTGTGCGTGTGCATGTGTGTGTATGAGTGGAAGACGAAAACAGAAGAAAGAAGACAATGCAAGAAATCTTTCTGATGGCAAATTGGTGTTCTTTAGTCCTGTTTTTACAGCAGCAAAGAGGGAGCATCCATGTCTGTTAGCTAGTGTAAATCATTTATATAGGCTGAGTAAAAGTGGCAGAAATAAAATAAAAGTGTGATCCAATAGCAGTAATGCGCTGCACCGTACTGCCAACAAATAAAAAGAGAGACAGCCAGAGACACTGTGTCTGAGACATTAAGTCACTAGGAACCAGGTGTGTTTCCATCGTGCTGAAGCTCCACTTGAAAAGAAAATGACACAAATCGGCTCAGTTGACAAGCAGACGGTTAATTTGTACATACTTCACAGTATGGCACCTAGTAAAAGTATTACTACCTCTAAATGTTCAATGTATTTGTGGGAATTTTATGTGACGACTGAAACTAAAAATATTCATAAATTTAGATTTTTTCTTTTTTAAGTGTGGCTTGCATCTGCATTCAGTCCCTATTACTCACAGACCCCTAAATAAAATTTAGGGCATCCAATTGCATTTAGATGCTATCTAAATAGAACATAGACTCCACCTGTGTAATTAACAAGAAATATACCAGGTACATCTGTCATTACAGTGTGGAGAACTTTAAAGCAGAGTTAGGTTACAAACCAATATCCAACAATTCGACATTTCATGGCAGATTTACCACAAAATGGAAACAGAACAGCTCATTTACGAGCCTACTGCCATCCAGCTAAACAGGCAGTCTATGAAAACATAACACTAACCAGAGAAGCTGCTTCAGAGACCAAGAGCTCAGGTGGAAGGAGAAATCGACAGAACATCGTCAAAACTTACAAACTCAAATCTGACCTTTATGGAAAGAAGAAAGCAATCATTGAAAGAAAGCAATTAATAATATAGTTTCTGTTTGGCATAAGAAAATATGGAGCGCAGGTGTCTACCTTAAACCAGAATTCACCTGTGTAGCCATTTATGTGGAAAACGGTTAAGTGAATCTAACTAACCTAGTGATTGGATTGAATTCATGTTTTTCTAAATTACCTTGAGACATTTGTTGTTGAGCAGAGCTCCATAAATAAACAAAATTAAAAACACTAAGCCTTGTGAGGCTGAATACCAATATACATTTTACAGTAACATTTTTCTTCAACATTTTTGACAACCACATTTTCTTTTCCTTCCACTTCACAGTGAAACTTTGTCTTGGTCTATTGCCTAAAAATCCCAATAAAACCCATTAAAGCGTGATGAAATGTAAACATGTTCTAGTGGATGTGATTACTTTTGCAGATTTCTCTTAATGAATCTTGTAACATCGCTGCTCAGACATTCTTTTGTGTCTGCTAACCTGCTGGCTGGCTCTCAGGTGGATGTGTGCTCCTGGACGTCTGGTGACACAACAGAAATAACTCAGTTGACCACAGTGACCTCAGCTTGTTCTCACATAGCCTGCGTCCTGTTCTAATGGAGGCTCCGGCTCTATTTTGGGGGCATCAGCTAGATTTATCTCACTGCCCTCTGTGTCCTGAATGGTGACAGTGACGTGGAAGGGTGTAACTGATGCCTGTTTTTTTTTTTTTTTTTTCTCTCTCTCCTCTCTGCTTCCCTGACGCAAATTCGCAGAAGCAAACACACACATAGGATACAATAAGTCAATTCTAAGCAGTCAGACAACCTGGCTCCCACTCGCTTTCTCAGTTAATTTTTCAAATCTATTCTAAATATATGCTAAAAATATACTCATATTAAAAATAGAAAGCTGTGATGCACTTTGTTATAATCTAACCTGATAGTCTTATCTCTTATAAGATGAGAAGAGAAAAAGAGCTCAGCAGTGAATCACAGAAAGCAACCCTGCTGAATTGCTTGCATACCGCAGAGACCTTGGAGCCTGATTATCCTCTTCAGCAAACTTAATCTTCATTCAGGGGGACGGGCAGGCTGTCCGGAGGGCTATGAGCTCAGTGACCTACAGTATCTGCTGAGAGGCTGCATATTATTCTTTGGATAAAAAATGCATTGCCTGGGGTCCAGCATTAGATTAAGTTGACTGATAGCTTAAAACCTCGAGTCTACGGATCTGGGAGTGTAGCATACACATTTTAAGGCCTCTTTTCAAGAGGAGTTGTGCTTGTAAGAAGAAAAAAAATAACAATACTTTTGCTGAGATTCATAAATTTTGCCTTCCCGGGTTCCCAAGATAAACTTCAACAACTTTAAGTTCCAATCACAAAGATATGGCTCAAAATGAAACAATTTTTCCCTTGACCAGGATCCAACTAATCAGTGACCTTTGACCTTAAAAATCCCCAAAAACGCACAAGTACACTGGCTAGAAATGACTGATTGGTACATGTGCAGTTTAATGATAAGTAACTTCCTTATGTTTCAAAAAGGGTTATTGTGTAGTGTGCATAGATGCTGAACTCTAAATGGAATCACATTGAAGGTTGTAACGGTTACTGAGTAAAGATACTTAAAGAGGAGAAAGACTCAAAATTATCATGACAAATAAATTAAATTCCAATAGTAAGCTAATAAGATTCCTCATTACAATGTTGCCTTTATATTTTAAGAGGGAAATAATTTTTTTGAGCTGTTTGGAAAGACCTTGCATTTTGTTGTCAGATTCAGCATTTTAAGGTTGAGGTCAGACACTGATGTTGGACATGAAGGCGAAGTTTGCAGTCTTCTTTCTAATTCTTCCCAAAGGTGCATTCTTTGTTTGAGGCATGAGTCACAGGAGTCCTCTACACAAAACCAATTATTACATGTCCTCATGGGCAAAGCTTTTTGCACTGGAGCACAGTCAAAGTCCCCAAGTCGTCCCCACAAAGTTGAGAGGATACATTTTTCAAAATGTCTTCATATGCTGCAGTGTTGACAGCTCCTTTCACTGGAATTTAGTGGCTGAGCCCAACTTCTGATTAACAGCCCCACACCATAATCCTTTCAGCCATGGAAACCCATTCCAATAAGCTCTCTATACAACGTTCTTGAGCTAATCTGAAGGCCACACTAAGTTTAGAGATCCGTGGCGATTGACAGAAAATTGGCAAACCTCTGCACACTACTGGACCCAGCATCTGCTGACTTTGCTCAGTGAGTTAACATGGCCTATCACCCTATCACCTCATGGCTGAATTACTGTCATTCCCAATCACTTCCACTTCATTACATTACCACAAACAGTTGACTGCGGTATATTTAGCAGCAGAGAAAATTCACAACTGGATTTCCTGCCATGCTTTGTAGAAGCCGTCTGTATGCTTAGGTACTTGATTTTCTGCAACTGTTGCCATGGATGTGGTTGGAACAAAATAATTTAATAAATTGGAGGGTTGATGCCCAATATTTTTAGCAGCCTACAAAGGACTGCATTCAAACAGTACTTATTACTTATTGTACATTTTGATAACTGCAGTTTGTGCTGCTCTAATCCATACAATCCAGAAAACACCAGGAGGCGAAGGACCAGATCTGAAGTTGATTGGCCAGAGTATCATGCTTCTGACTTCGGACAGCCTGCATGTCAACCAGTCATAAAACAGTCCTAAATTGAAACCAGAGTCAGCCAAAACAAAAATGTCAATCATTACCTCTGGTCACAGTTAAAGTTGTGCCAGATTTCACACTCCATCATTTTGTACCCCTGAACAAATGATGTACTTAACCACTGAGTAAATTATTATTATTTATTTATTTTTGTTAAATATGTTGAAGTATTTGGCAAACTAACCACAAAATGACCAGTTCTCAATTAAATCTAACATAGTGTTTGGTGTATGATTTTCTAAAAAACCCATAGCACATGTTCAAAATCACCCTGGGAGTGAAATTCCCCCAGTAGTCACCAGTATCTGGTATTTCTTTACTAACAGTGGTCAGTGAGTTAATCACAGAAAATAACTTCAATCGCTATTTCTCAAAGTGGATATTTACCTACCTGTAAAAGTCAAGTAGAAAATGACAAAACATGTGAAAGTTTGAAATAGCAAATGGTAAAAATCACCACATTGGATGAAGCAGGCTAATGTTCAGAGTGGAATGATCCTGACTGAACTATCCCAAACATTTGTGGAGCAGTGCCCAGCTCAAACAACAAATCACAACCCAAACATTCACACTCTTTAGGGTTGAAAATGTAGACCAATCTGTCTCTACAGTGCAAACCCAACTTTACATCTGCTATTTATAAATAATGACCAGAAGTACAAATTTTAGATGGTTGGATCTTGACAAAAACTGAATAGAGACCAATGTGCATAAAACCAGCAAATTCTGAAATGAAGCGACATAATAAGACCATATTCTTCAGAACTGGCTAAGAGAAAAGTCATAAATATTTTACAATCAAGAATAGTTCTTGACAAGCCCCTGTTACATTCCAACCTTGTTCCTGATCTGCTTTGATGATGCGTGAAAAAATGAAAACCTGCATCATAAATGTCAGCAAATCCAGAGCATTAAAGAGAAGCGCATATCTGAACAGGCAGAACACGTCAAACAAACATGAGAGGAAAATGCTTGTTACAAATAAAAGCAGCCTTAGATGTCCAGCAACACAAATGAGCAAAAAGGAAACGTGCAGCAAAATGTAAGTGTGAAGCACAGTGGCAACAGGGCAGGTAGGAGCTAGAAAAGGATGGATGAGAGGGAGGAAAAGCATAAAAGAAAGGACAACAAAAAAGTGCAAGGAGAGTTGGATGTGTGAGGTCGGAGGAGGGGGAAAAAACAGAGGTAGACGGGGATCAACATGGTGAACAGCTGGTCTCGTGTCACAGGGGTTAAGCTCAGGAAGCAGTCGTATAGTCAATGTCATCCTTTCATCTCATCTGTCAGAGACGCAGCAGCCTAAACTGTGCTCATGTTTAACCTTCCAAAAGCACAGGTTGATCAACTTTTATACCTTTCTCCTCTGCACCACCCGCATCCTTCTCTCCCTCTTTGCCTCTTTCCATCTGTTCCCTTTTATCTTGCTCATTTTTTCCTGTCAGAGTTCTTCAGCTCCTAAACCGTCCCTCCATCGCATCCTTACTGTACTCCTCTCTCCTTTGTTATGTATCTTTCTCTCATGGCAACTGTCCTTCAGTCTGCTTGTCTTTAAATTACATGCGGTTGAGTGGAGAGCAAAGTTAATCGCTCCTGTCTGAACCCCTCCAGGAGTCTGAGCTCTTCTTCTCCGCCTAAACAAACTTTGAAGCCAATCAAAGGGCTTATATTATTTTCCGCAGAAGGGGAACGCAGTAGGTGAATAATTTCTGTTTCAGAGACAGAGACCCCCAGAGCAGCTCCCTCCCCCCCAGCTCCTCCTGTTTTTGCCTCAAACCGTTGGCTTCACTCGTGAATCATACAGCTCAGTGGCGAAGCAAACAAAGCGTAACAAATCCAGATTATTGTCTGTAGGCAAGATAAGGTTATAATGAGAAAGTGCATCGGCGGAAATTGATCCTTTTTTCAGGAAGCTGTCTGAATTACTTAGGATGCCAATAATAACTTCCTGTGTGCTCTGTTTCTAATGGGAGGCAGGAGAAATCAGGGGCTGTGGGTGGAAGGTTCATGATAGGAGCCCAGATTTTATTATGTTGCAATATCCTGGTAAGTCCATTTATAAAGGCTATTTTGCGCCTTTCTGTTCACAATCCCAGCTAGAAGTTCAGACACACCCATCACGGGCAGTAATCCTATCTTGATTTTAGCCCCAAAATGATTCATTTCAATGCTGCCGATATTGGAAAAACAAGAACTGGGTCAAATACTTGTGGTTTTTCTCTATCTATGATACCTTCAAACTGAAAAAAGAACATACAGGAAAAATTAAAGACTCAATTTTGTCCTAAACTGGTAAATTGTAAGACCAGTCTCACTGGCCACAGTGTGGCAACTTTTACACTACCATGGACTGAAGTAGTGGTGACCAAAGACCAAATGCCTACCGGAAAATGTTTTATCGTCAGAGGTCAGAAAGATAGAAATATCTGGCCACAATGTCAAGAAGAAATTTTGGGTGAGCTAAAGTCAAGCTTTTAAACCTAAAAGAACAATGCAAACTGGTGCAAACCTGCAAGATACAAATGGTATCTTTCAGGTTTAAGATGTGTCCTTGCTCCAGGTTTAAGTAAAATAGCAGACATATCTTCTTAGTCTGGGAAACATCTAATTCACAAACAAAACCAACCCTAAAGAACTGGGATTGCCTGCTCTTGAGCTACAGGATTGAAACTTCGGCAATTTGATTTTTCCAGCTGCTCAAACAGCCGTTAGTTTTCTGTCACAGAAAACTAACAAATTCCTAGTGAGGGAACATGTACATATTTTAGAGTACCCAGAACAGAATCAAAAATTTGAGCATCCAATACCTGATTTTAAAAATTATGGAAAATTTGTGTTGCATTATCATTCGTGCTGGAGAAAAGAGCCACTCTAGTACATAAGTCAAAAATTCAAAATGAGTGTATGTAAACTTCTGACCTGCACCGTATTTATGATATATTATACTGAATACCTGTCTGAGTGCCGCTGACAAAGATAAACTGAGACGTATATGTTCTTTAGAAGCAGTGACATATGAATTTGACCTTTTACTTCGCACCAAAAGGAAAACCTTAAAAATAGACATCTATCAAATATAATTTATTCACACATGCGTAGGAACAATAGGACTTTGAATACTTGCATGGGCAGGAAGGTCTGAGTAACACTGACAGCCAAATTATCAACCTACTTGGCTGCACGTTAAATCTACACGCCATAGGGGGAAGAGAAATGGGCCCACCGACAGGCCAGTTATTAGCCAGGGGATTGTGGGAGGGATGGCAGACATTAACATAGATTACTCGAGTATGACTGACAGTTTTGGAGGGGCTTTTAGGGACTTACCAAGTGATTTGGGACAAGCCTTATTTCAGCAAGGGACGCTTTAATATTGTGGGCTGTTGCTGCTGTCTTGGTGCCGTTGCCTTGGTGAGGATGCCAGCAGGGAGGGAATCATTTTCTTCTTTCGACAACGGCACCCCCAGCGACAATCAGCCCCCCTCCCCCAAGTCCTCTAGTGAGTAAATCTCAGCATTATTTTATTTTTTTTAACTCCTATGTCTCAGAAGTCATAATGAATGCATTCTGTTGTACTGTACAGATCTCAGGAAAAATTAAATAATCAAACTGGAAATTCAATCAGTATTTTAAAACTCAATTATGCTAATAAAGAGAATGTGATATTAGAAAAAGCACTACTTTCATTTTAATTATGGGTCTGAAAGACCAGCAATAGATAAAAGTGATGAGAACAGAAGGAGGCATGAAAAAAGAAATAGTAAAAACAGATAAAGTTAAAAAGAACAATGCCAAAGCAATGTACTGGGAAAACAAGAGGCTTGAAAGCTTGAACATATCACATGTTTCCGCTCTGTTCCATCTCTCGGGGCCAATGCGGCTCCTTCCTGATGTACTTTTTATTATTTATCCAACATCCATTGGACAATATTGGAGCCAGCTCTCAACTCATTTGCCATATTGGCAGCAGGTTTTTGGAGCAAGCAACAGCAGCAGAAGCGAAAGAGAAGAAAAAGCTGTGTTGGTGCACATTCAGTCTGGATGGAATCCTTGTTTGCACAGTTATGACATTAAGACTAATGCTAACTTTATTATTGTAGTCTGGGAATTTTTTCCTCTTGTTCCAAGACCGCCTGTGCCTTCAAGCAACAAAGCCCGGATGAAAAGAAAAAGCACAATGATGGAGAGGCGCAGCACCAACAGTCTCCTAAAAGTTATCAATTTTCCCTCTTCCTCTACAAATAGAACACGGTATCTACATAAGATAACTCACCTGCCATAACCAAACAAAGGCTAATGTATCTTTGGTTCAAATTACGCTCACCATAGGGTGTCATCTCTAAGCTGTTTAAATGCATTGTGGGACAGAAGGCTTTAATCAGCAGGGCTCTGTGGAGGCACCGGATTAAATCACTTTTTATCTGCTCTTCCTTTGACTTTCCCTGTGCACAGGGGTTGCAATGTAAATCATAATGCATCCCTGTAGGGCTCACTTCAGTAGAGTTTATAGCTGTAGACATGTTTCATAAATTCTATTTATTTTGTGTATTGAGTAAATTCACACTCACTAAAAACAAGGATGAATCTTTCCTCTCCCTCACCCCTGACCCAAATACAAAGTGGCTCATCTCTTATATGGGAAGAACTTTGAGTGCCACCAACGACATGAGCATTTATATGTTTAAGGTCCATATAAAAACGGATGCGCATACAGCTGTATTAGAAACGACGCACGGTGCAGAAATTTCCGGGCATGCATGATGCATGAGTTTTTATTTGTGCATGGGTGGATGCATGCTCAGGGCCGGGCGCAGCGACAGGGAGAGCGGCTGCCGCATTGCACAGAATATCTAAACAGCTGTAGTGCTCCATCAGGGCTATCGATCATGTCTCTCTCTCTGAATCACAATCAGACGTGGGCCGAGCGCAGCGGCTGGCGTGAGCCTTTGTGACTGGCTTGTTGGACAACTGCTACGCACCTCTCATATCAACAAGGCCTCGGCAAACAAACCTGACCTGGATAAGTGATTGGATGCATCTTTACGGTACACATTTTTGTCGGGAGAGGAAAATATACAGGCAAGCATTTAGTTTAAGATATTGGCATGCAGCACATGTTCACTGGAATGACGCTGACAAAATATAGAAGTTGCCTCATGTTTAATACATGCATCACTTAGGCTGCAGTTTAAATGAATGTCTAATAGTCCCAATTACTGTGAAGTATAATTCAGAAGTTACCAAAAGAGTAAAGAGCCCTCTGATGTGCTATTTAATTTCATTGTAAATACACTTCTCCTGTTAGAGAAGATTGGTCCGAACAACAAACAGGCCAGGGAAAACGATGTACAGAAGCCTGAAGCCGAAATAAATAAAATTAAAAAAAACAATGTAAACGGAAAAGGCAAAACAGCATCCAACCAAAATAAGGACATCTAAATAAATTTACAGGCTGGGTAAAGAGAGTTTTAATCAGCCAAACAGCCGGGACAGCCTAAAGAAACTCTGGAGGAGCAGAAGTGACACAAAGCCCTGGTGGAAAAATTTATATAAAAAAAAAAAAATACAAAAACAGTCACTGCTGATAAAAATGCAATAGGAAAGTCAAATTAAATTTTTCCACAAGCCATTTGGAAGACATAGCAAAAATGTGGAAGCTGTTTAGTGAGATGAGATCAAAATTGAACTCTTTGACCTAAATAAACGCTATTTGAAGTGAAAAAGGTACAGAGCTCATCATCTTTAACACACCAACTCCACAGCAAAAGGTACTTTAAGGAAGCATTATACTGTTGGGAGGTTTGTTTTTTTTAGGAAGTTTGTTAGGAAGATGGAAGGATCTATTTACAAAGCAATCCTTACAGAAAACCTGTTATCACACTAAATGGTGGTTCCACAAGGTATTTAATTAAACAGCTCAATATGCCACATTTTTCATTTTTTTATTTGTATAAAATACAAGAAATGTCTTTTTTCAATTTCGCTATTATACACTATTATATGTTGTTCGTAATTGAATCAATTCTAACAATATGTTTCTCAAAAAGTATGTAGATGGTTTACAGGCTTCACATGCGAACAAAGGTGTTGTTTAATCCATTAAATCTGGGTTTTCTTTGCTTGAACTTCAATCTTTCTGCTCTTCTTCCTCACGGCGTGTGAGGATATGTTCCACAGTAAAAACTTTAAGAAGAAAATGGTTTCTGTTCATTGATTTTTCAGGGGGATTGAGTTTGAAATTCACAGCTTTACAGGGCAAACAGAAGTGGATCAAAATGAGGCTTCTGTATTACCAATTATACTTCCCAAATAGAGGAAATCAGTACTAAAGGCCTGGCTCTAACTGAAGATCACTTCAAACAAAATCCTAAATTAAGGCAAAGAAAGGCACTACTTTGAGAAACTATCTGTTCAGACAAATACATATAATTTCATTAAAAACTTATCACTGGGAGAATGGAGGCTGTTAAGTGTCATTAGCTGCCATCTGCTATTGTGTCTCTACACTGTAATTCAGCTCAGTATCGCATGTAATCACAAGGAAAGTTAGATGTTCTCGGATTAAAATTTAAATAGGAAATGTATGGACGTTTTCTGTGCTGCTATTAACTGCCATCTGCTTGAATCACGACAATATTCTGCTCTAAATGTTCGCGCTCCCCTTTGCTGATGCGTCATCTGTAACTCAGCATTAACTTCCTGCCAATATGGGCACTTCCTTTTTATTTGCTTTCCCATGGTCGGTTGAATTTAACACATCACCTGGCACTTGACATCTAGATATTTATTTCCTACTATGGGACAGCAAGGTTACGATTCAATATCCCTTTGTTGGCACTGAACACACCTGGATTGAAGAAAGAGACCATTTCCATTTGCATTCATACACACACACACACACACACACACACACACACACACACACACACACACACACACACACACACACACACACACACAGATTCTCTTGCACACTGTCATGTGTTAAAGTGACAGTGTGGAGAAAATGCAGACATAGAAAAGAGTTATATACTGTGCCTTACAAAAGCATATTTCCACTTCAAACAAAAATAAGTTTTTATTCATAAAAATCTCAGCATGTGGACTTTTGCACTGACCTCCTCAGAATCGGTAATTTATTTAACTAATTTTTGCATAAATTACAGCTGTTCTTTTTGAGTGATCCTGTGTCAGCTTTGCAATTATTTTGCATAATTATTTGTACTCAGCCATAGTAGAAGTGCATATTAATCTGCTGTAGATTCTAAACTAGAATTATGCCTGGTCTTTGACTGGGTCATTGTATTGCATGAATATTGTCTGACCTCAACCATTGCCTTTTAGTTCTGGCTGTATGTTTACACTCGTTCTTCTTGGAGGTGAACCTTGAACACTGTGTTTTGAAACTTCTCAAGTTTTCTTCCAGGATTATCGTGTTTTCGTCTACCTTTATGTTCCCTTCAACTTAAAAGACTTTTCCTCTCCACGCTGGAGAAAAACTTCCTCACAACATAATGCTGCTGCCACCATTTTATCTAATTTTCCATGTATCTATTTATTTCAAATAGGTTTTTAAAAACAAGAAAATAAGTCATCAGCAGGACAAGAGAAAACATGCATAAATTACCAAGAACAAAATAATTTGCTTATCACTACTTTTCTGTTTGAAAGGAACTAGGAAGAAGTGAAAACTTATTTATAGAAATTAGCATTTTGCTAAATCCAATGTATTAACAACAACATTGTACGTTCATTAATATGCACTGTCCCATTTAAATAAAGTCAACCAATCAATCAATTAATCAAAAATATCTCTGTCAGCTCCTTCTCATCACACTGAACTACTTTACCGTCACCCTCCAACAGGTTATTTAAGGTCATCAAGAAAAGCCTGAATGTTGTCTCCAATAATAATTAAAAAACTGGATCAGACTAATACAACTAGGCAATAGCACCCAAACTGTGAACACCTTTCACTTTGCTTCTTAAATTCTGTTAAATTATTTGAAAACCACATAAACAAGCAGACTTTCTAACAAAACAAAATTTAAAAAAATGTCTTAACTGCAGCACTGTGGCTTTTTGTTTCTGTATATTAATACAATTGACAACAATTTGTTATGACACATTTTTGGTTTATAGACTATATATATATATATA